>ML291903.1:2766-78146 GCA_005239495.1 Nicotiana undulata
GACATTTATATTGTTTCGTTGTCGATTATGTTGGATTGTTTCTCAGGATCACTTCTATCTGACGATGTGACTGCTTTATTTCACTTGTCCCCCCTTTACTGCTCCCGTGTATCCCTTACTTGCCGGTTTATCCCCTGCCTTGTGTTATTTCCTGTTACCTGCTGTAGAATAGGACATGTTATCGTTAATGTCAAGTCTAGCCTCGTCACTACTTCGGCCGAGGTTAGGCTCGACACTTACTCAGTACATGGGGTCGGTTGTACTGATGCTACACTGCACCTCTTAATGTTGTGCAGATCCCGCATCCGGACCCAGTGGACCGCATTGAGGGAGTCACCTTCAGTCCACCCAGAGCTTCAAGGTATACCCGCTGGCGTTCGTGGGCCTTGGTGTCTCTCCTACATTTGGATTTCCTCATTGTCTTGCCTTTTTCTTCTAGTTCCAAGACAATTATATATTTCTTTCAGACTTTGTATTTAGCACTCAGTTAGTTAGTTCGTGAGGTTGTGACACCCCGGTTTTGGGATATTTGCGATGTTGTTACCTTTATCATTTCATTATTCGTTTTGGGAATATTATTACTTTTCTGCTGTAAAAACTTTTGAAGTGATTTGGAAATGTTCGGTAAAGGCTTAAAGTTAAGAGAATTGAGATATTCCAGTAGAGGTTGGAAGGTTAATTGGCTTTATTACTGTTACGTTGTTTTATAGATGTCAAAGTGTTGTGTACGTTGGCTTGTCTAGCGGGTTCAACGTTAGACGCAGTTACGGTCAGAAAGGTGGGATTTCAGGTCGTGACAGCCATCTGCGAGACAATAAGAATAGAATAGTTCAATCAGTATTGTGATAACAAGAATCGCACGACATAGTTGAATAAAAGTGAACTTGTTCCTAACTTCATAGCCTCTGGGAGATAAGTACAGACGTCTCCGTACCGATCCCCCAGACTCTACTAAGCTTGTCCGTGAATTGTAAGACCTAGGAAACCTAGGGTTCTGATACCAACTAGTCATGACTCGAATTTCCACCGTCGGACCGTGATGGCGTCTAACGCTGCACTTGCTAGGCAAGACAACATTAGAGGTTTGCAACATGAAAATCTTATAATATATACAGAGAATCACTACAACCTAGGGGTGTCAATGGATATTCGAAAATCGACTAAACTAACTGAACCGTACCGCACCGAACCGATTTTTAGGTTTCTTTTAAAGAAACCGTGGATTTTTATATAAACCTATAACTTCACCGATAATTAGGGTAGACTTTCTTTATGAAAATAAACCGAAAAAATACCGAACTGCACCGAATAAATTTTACATGTGGAAATATATTTATATAGTAAGTTTAAAAATAATAATGCACTAAAATTTTCTTTGGGCCTTGAAATTATAAAAACTGTTACAAGACAAAAAGTAATTCAACTCAAAATACTAATTCCTAAAACTTATTATGCTACTTCTCTTAAACTAAGTTATTTCAAGTATCTTCATAAGCAAGACACAAAGTATTCTAGCGATTATGATTAGCAAACTATAATGTATTGAATATGTTTTCTTCATATAATTAAGATTTATATTTTTGAATATTTAATCTTCTGTAGACTTTATTGTTGAATCCCAGCTTGGTTAATATCTTTCACTCGTGTGATTTATATTTTCTTTGCATTTGCTTGGTTTCCTTTATGTTGTTGTAGAATAGTTGATGGATCTATACTGTAGCTATCTCTGATTTTTTTTAATTCATCACCCTTTAAATAGTAGAAAATTCTAAAGAGTTTTGCTAAGTCCTATAAATGAACATATGTTATTACATTCTACTTCTAGTAGTAAATTTTACATGATATTTAAAAAATACCGAAAACTAACCGAATCGTGTCGATACCGAAGAGAAGCCGACATGATTGGGACGGTTTCGAATACTCTAATTTGGTTATACATAATAGAATAACCGAAAAATTGGTATCGTACAAATTTTATAAAATAACCGACCGAACCGAACCATTGACACCCCTACTACAGCCCAACACATGCAAATAAACTAAGAAGCGAAATTTATATAATGATACTGCGCAATTAATACTGATAGGTCTAACTACCCATGATCTGGTGTCACAACTCACGGACTACTACGATTAACTACAGGTATTTGCCTGAAAGAAAGAGGTACAATTGTTCATGAACTAATAAAATAGTAGATGAATATATAGGAGGGGACTCCAATAATCTGCGGACGTCGACAGATCTACCTCGGGTCTCTTACGCAAATGTCAGCTACCAACTTAGGATCAGCTCGGACCGATACCTGGATCTGCACAGAAAGTGCAGAGTGCAACATTAGTACAAACCGACCCCATATACTGGTAAGTGTCGAGCCTAACCTCAGCGAAGTAGTGACGAGGCTAGGACATGACACCCACATATAACCTAAACAGTATAACCACGCTAGTGGAAATAACAACAAATAAAGAAATGAAACAGAAAATAATGGGAAGGGGACATACAGTGGGGGATTTCAATATACGGAGTGAGAATAACGAAAAGACAAAATTAAACAATAATCCGCAAACAAATTAAGCATTTAAAACAGTAAGGAAAATCGCACGGCATCACTTTTCGTGCTTTTACTCTCAATCTCACCAAATAATAAATAAAACTGCACGGGATCACCCTTCATGCTTTTACTCTCAACCTCACCAAATGATAAATAGAACAAAACGTCATCACCCTTCGTGCATTAAACCTCTCATAATATACACGACATCACCCTTCGTGCTTTATCTCTCACAAATCATGGCACGACATCACCCTCTATGCATTAACACTCACATATCATGGCACGACATCACCCTTCGTGCTTTACACCCTTCCTCACAATATAAATAATGCATGCACGACATCACCCTTCATGCTTTACAATCCTCGTCACGAATCACAGAATCAACAACAGATAAATAGAAGTTTCACAAAGAAGCCACTACTTTATCAATGATTAATACCACAATGTGAATCTCGACCTTGAACCAATACTCAAAAATTACCAAATCTCAGCGAAACCAAATATATGTCACCCAACATTCCAAATAACAACGCTAAGCATGGATAGTAGCATTAAAGGCTACAAAATTTACAAAGAATAAAATTTCACTCGCATTCTATGACTCAATAATATTTCATAGATGCTCGTCAGCTCATCTATACATCATAATTAACAACCAAACACATAACAAATAAACACATAATTCCTATTCCATCAAGCCAAAGTTAGACACGACACTTACCTCGATTCGCAGGCCACTCACTACTCAAGTAACTCTATTCCCTTAGAATTCACCTCTGACCCACTCGTATCTAGTCACCAATATCTTGATACCTTCAATTATCACTAAAGGAATCAACTTTAATGAATAATTACAGATTTCCCAAATTTTTCCAAAAATGTCAAAAACCGACCCTGGGTCTGCTTGGTCCAAACTTGAGGTTCGGACCAAAATACGTTTACCCATTCACCCCCGAGCCCGAATATGTAATTAGTTCTGGAATCCGACCTCAAATCGAGGTCTAAATACCCAAATTTGTAAAATTCTCATTTCCCCCAAAATCCCTAATTTCTACCCTTAAAGAACAAGATTAAAGACTAGGATTTCAATAAATGATGATGGAAATTGAAGAAAACAAGTTAGAAAGTGCAAACCTATGCTTGGGTGTCGAAATCCTTCTTAAAAAATTGCCCTAGGTCGAGTTCTATGGAAGAAGATATGAAATTTTGAATAAATCCTGTTTTGAAGTCCGTTTTAAACACTGGACAGGACTTCATAGCGTTCGCGAGAGGCTTGTCACGATCGCGATGCACAACGGCCTAATTCCTTCACATTTGCGAGTCTTTCTATGCATTCGCGTAAGGCAACTCCCCCTGGCTTTCGTGTTCGCCTCCCAATGGACGCGTTCATGTAGAAGAACATGACTCCTCTCCCCCATGTCCCTTAAACCATCGCTTTCGTGAAGGGTACCACCCCCAATCAACGGCCACCCGAATTTAAGTGTTGCCACACGAAATCACAAAAGGCCCCATGAAGTTTATGCCCCACACATCAACAATGTCAATTTCAAGAATAGTGGTGAGAGGCATTTCATCCTTCTTGGAAATTCCCCCAGCTCTCTGGCATTCATCACACCTCATAACAATATCACTTGCATCTCTATACAAGGTTGGCCAATAAAATCCACAGCTAAGAACCTTGGAAACAATTCTTGCCCCACCATGATGTCCACTGTAGGGCGAGGAATGAAAAACATCAAGTATACTCATTTGCTCCTCCTCTAGGACACATCTACGGATCACCCCGTCATTGCAAATATTGAACAAATAGGGCTCATCCTAATAATAATCTAAATTGTCCCGTTTGAGTTTCTTCTTTTGGTTAGAAGAGAGCTCACACGGGACAATGCCGGCCACAAGGAAATTAACAACATCCGCGAACCAAGGCATACCATTCAAAGAAACAGAGAGGAGTTGCTCATCCGGGAATGCATCATTAATTTTGAGACCATCTTTGGGCCTCCTTCCTCTTCTAAGCGTGACAAATGATCTGCTACCTGATTCTCACTTCCTTTTCTATCAATGATCTTGAGGTCAAACTCTTGAAGCAGCAAAACACATCTCATCAATATAGCTTTTGAGTCCTTTTTAGTCATAAAGTTACGGACTGTCGCATGATCGGTGTGAACAATCACTTTGTCACCCATGAGATATGGCCGAAACCTTTTCATGGCGAACACAATTGCTAACAACTCTTTCTCCGTCACTGTATAATTGACCTGGGTATCATTCATCATTTTTCTTGCATAATACACCAGATGAAATATCTTGTTTATCCTTTGCCTCAAAATCTCTCCTACCGCAATGTCCCTGGCATCGCACATGAGCTCAAAGGGTGAGCTCCAATTGGGTGCGGTAATAATGGGAGTGGTGGTCAATTTATACTTGATAAGATCAAAAGCTTTCATGCACTTTTCATTGAACACAAACTTTGCATCCTTTTCTAGCAGCTTGCACAAGGGGTTCACCACTTTTGAGAAGTCTTTGATGAACCTTCAATAGAACCCTGCGTGCCCGAGAAAGCTCCTAACTTCCTTGACGGAATTATGATGAGGTAGCTTTGAAATCACTTCGATCTTTGACTTATCCACTTCAATTCCGTTCTTTGAGATCTTATGGACGAGGACAATTCCCTCCTCGACCATAAAGTGGCATTTTCCCCAATTAAGCACAAGATTTGTCTCTTCACATCGGGCTAGCACTTTGTCAATATTTTCCAAGAATTATTCAAATGAGTTCCCAACAACACTAAATTCATCCATATACACTTCAAGGAAGTCCTCCACCATGTCCGTAAATATTGCCATCATGCACCGCTGAAAAGTAGCAGGTGCATTACACAAACCAAACGGCATCAGTGAGAATGCAAATGTTCCATACGGGCAGGTGAAGGTAGTTTTCTCTTGGTCTTTTGGATCTATGAGAATCTGGTTGTACCCTGAGTACCCATCCAAAAAGCAATAGTATGCACGCCCGGCAAGTCTGTCTAACATTGGATCAATAAAGGGCAATGGAAAATGATCTTTGCAGGTCACTTTGTTCAACTTTCGGTAATCCATGCATACCTTCCATCCGGTCACGGTCCTAGTAGGGATTGTTGATACCCAATTTTTCCTCAAATTATTTTAAATTTGTATATATACCTTCAAAACCAGTTTTTATAATAGTTGGTATTTTTCCATAATTGTTTCACATTTTTTATCAATTTATTTCTAACTTATCCAGTAATTTTACATCCAATAATTAATCATAAATTGCATTGCAAATAATTTCAAAACATCTCTCGGTTCAATATATCATTTTAATCCTATTAGAATTTAATTATTTCACAAATTGGCCAATTTGGCATTATTTGGCTATAATTACAATAGCTTTGCAATCATAGCCCAATTATACATTCTATGCTATTTTAATTTAATAATTAGTCATTTTATATTTTAAATACTAGTTAATCACCTTAATTTTACCTATTTAGCCTTAATTTCATTTTATGTAATTACTAGCTATTTTTATTAATTATTTATCTAATTTTAATGGGTATTTAACAAATAGCCATCTTTATTTAAATTCTAGACTAAATTAAACCCGGTCTCTAACCCAAATAAATAATCCATCAGACCCCCAGGCCCAATATCCTATCTACCCGGCGCAACTCAGAGTCAATCTTGACCGTTGATCAAATTTGATCAACGGTCCAGATCTCCCCCTTCCTAATTTAACCCCTAATGACTACCCCCCACCCCTCATTTTTTCCCCCGTTCCCATTCTCTCTCAACCGTCTCTCTATCTCTGGTTCTCTCTAGAACCTTCCACCTTCCCTCCTCTCCGATGGACTCTGTCCATATTCTCCGGCCACCTCCCACACCGGAAACCATGGCTTCTCACCATCTTCTAGCCTTTGCCTCATACCACGCCGGTTTGACACTACCCTGAGGTCTTCAGGTGAACCTGTAGCGTTTCAACTCCCACCAATGGCCTTTCATGCCATTTTCCGGCCATCTCCGACCGTTCGAGTAAGATCTATGACTTTCCGGCTAAAACCGGTATTATTTTGAGGTTTTCTTATCTTTCCTGGGTTTTCTTTGAAACCCTAACTCTTAAAACTTTCCGATTCTCTTAGATCTAAAAAAGATATGTGTATATTCTGAGATATTCCGTTGTCTTTCTCAAAGATTCTCCGATTTTCTCTAAAATGGCTCTTCGTTTTCAAACTAGGGTTTCATGACCCCTTTTAAACGATTTTTCTATGACTATTCAGTATTATCCTAAGGTCTCTACTGTGTTTTAATGGTTTATTTAAATTTCTCTATCTTATCTGAGTTGTTGTGTTGAAACCCCTAATTTCTAGTCCTAAACCCTAAGTTCCTAATTTTGTCTTTGATAATATGTGTTTGCATCTCATGAGCTTTATGATTCTCTGATATTTTACCCTATGTTGCTCATATATGTCTCTGATTTTTCTTGCTTTTCTGCTTACATTACTGTTCACTTTGTGATTCATGTGAATCCCTAATTTTGTATGATTTCACTACTAGGGTTTCTGACTTCTTGTCTATTATCTATTTAATTCATGCTAATTTCCTTTAATTGATGTTATTCCTATTCGAATCCTTGATTCTCTGCAATTTTACTTTGTTAGGGTTCCTGATTTATCTCTTTTGCTTATATTGTGTTCATTCCGTTCATGCATAGAAGTCTATAGTAATTAGTATTATTTTCTATTATTTGAATCCTTGATTCCTTGTGATTGAAAACCTTTACTGATTTCCTATGGGGATATTCTTACTAATTTTGGACCTTTAGTTTATTTCTTACCTTGTTACATGATTAACTTACTTTTGACTTGTTCCTATTTGCTCAATTAGAATCTGACGAACCTAGCTTAATTACCTGCTCTATACTTGCACTATTTGAATATTCCTTTAAGCTATATATGGTCTCTTTCCTTATTTGTTACTTACCGTTTGAATAACTCCCTTAATTATGGGAGTACTTGGGCTGATTTCACTCTGATTGATACCAAGTTCCATAATTGTTGATTGATTCTGATTTTTACCTTACTTTTCACCCAGCTTTCAAAACTATATATATGCATACTCTTCTCTCATTAGAGGACACGAACTAATCTGGTTCAATAGCTCTCTCTCACAACTAAAACTCTCTATTCTCTCTTCTGTGTTGCTTGCTATTACTCTAAGTTAATCGGCTGCAAGCCAAGGCTAACTATTGCGCATCTCTTACTTCTTACTTTGTATTACTGCCTTCACTTCACTGGTATGTTCTAATTCAAATTTCAGTTCTCACACCAACATGTTTATATTACTGTTGCAATTCGTTGTGTTTCTGATGTGCTTCTATTTACTATTTTTGTTGTTCAACATGTAACTAAAGTCCTGGATTCCATCTAGCATGTCAAGTTATGCTTTACTAACCATCCTGTCTTTATGTACCTGCAACCTGTCTTTATGTGAATCTCCATTCCTATGTTTGGTACATTAGTTTAATTGGGGTGTACTCTACTGTCTTAAACTATTTGATACTGTTATGTTAGTCTAATCTTATACCCTACTGTATCCCCAGTTCCTTGAACCCCTTAGGAACTTCTGATTATATACCTATGCATATTTTTGTCTGCTACATGCTTGACCTCACATGCTCTATATTTGTCCCTCAAACCACTATCACCCCTGCTTGTGGTTGCTGGACTGTTCTTGGCCCTTTGTGTGATGCTGAACTTGTTTGGTCCTGAGGTTGGTGTTTATGCTCTTTCAAATTGTTTCCTCAGTTAAACTTTTGTTATGAAATCATTTCAATCAAACCTCCTTTTTTCAAAACTGTTTCCTACTCAACCTTCTTTCAAAACTATGTCAAGCACTCTCACTCAACTCTTAGACCCTTAAGTTCTGCCCCCCTTTGTGTGAGCATTGCTTTGGGACCCCCTGAGCTCCCTCTGAACTTTGACACACTAAGGCTGGCCATTCCACACTGCACTTACTCTACCTTGGCAATGAAATCTGGGTGCGAGCACTGCCCGGGATCCCTTAAGGTCTTTAGGAAACTCTGACACATCCGGATTATGAGAAAGGCTGTGAAATATCTTGGCATTGAGGACATGGAGATATGGGCCTATACTGTAGGCTCCCTATAGTTAACTTCTTATTTTCTTTTATTTCAGTTATGTAATTCATATCCGATGGCCTGTAATAATTATTTGTAAAACAACTCTGGGGTTGAATAGTGAAAAGGGGTGGATACTATGTATGCGGTAGTATAGTCAAGGGTAGAAATCATGATCATAGGTCTACTTTTCTTCTATGCGCAATAGCAGCCATGATTAGGTATAATATATGCCAAGAATGCCATGCATTAGATATCATGTTCCCTAGGATCCATTTATGTACTGTTTTTTAGCATCTCATCATCACTTAGAAACCCTATCTCTAAGGTAAATAACGACATAAAAACAAACTAATGTGATTCTGTCCTATGTGCATCTTACATGTCCTAAAAATATTTAGAAATTTTGTTCTAGATAAATGGGTTAACATCAGTGGTCATTCATGCAATCATCATGCTATACGCTTAGAAATCCTGTCTAGGTAAAACAACATTAAAATAAAATGTCATTTTTGCCTATTCTGAAACTGTGCATAACGTGGTATGCATTTAGAATCCCGTTTCAAGTAATTCTGCATGTTCCTGCATTAGAAATCATGTTCTAGGATCACATTCGTCCAATCACACTTAGTCTAATTACTGAGTATGAAACAATTCACTTTGTTCTAATAACTAGTAGTATATTCCTATCTATTCTGCAACATCTAGAACTACATGCTTTTTTTTCTTAATATAACAACCTGAAATTGTCAACACCTCTGAAAAACTATTGCATATCCTCCCACGCCTAGGAAAGCCTTAGGTAATCAACCTTAAAAAATAAAAAACTGGGACTGTCTTCTTGTGATTAATACTAGCATGCTTAAAACCAGTAAGCAAAACTGATTAGGACTTCCTCTCCGAGTTATGCAATAAAATTTGTCTCTGTTGTTATCACTTAGATACCATGCTTAGGATCTGAATTTGAATCTGGACCTTAACTGTGTATGAGTCATGATGTTTATGTGTATTATTTGTGGAGGTATACCTGAGCCTTCTATTTGTTTTCCATGCTCCCCTTAATTGAAGTCCTATCTGTTTTATTATATGTCGCTTTAGTATTTTACCTTTAAAACCTAAGGGTCCGCCTAGAACCTCCTTTATAGGATAGAAGTCCTAAACTCCTCCGGGACTAATAGGAAGGGACGTGTAAAAGCATGCAATAGAGGTCGAGACCAACACTCGCTTTAATTACCTTCACGGGGTGGGAAAGGGTAGATATGGATATAAAGACCGGTGCGCTAATACCACGTGTAGTCCCTCTTTGAGGAGTGTCATACCGAGTATTGCATTGATGTGATCCATATTATAAACAAATCTAGGATACCCCCCTTACCCCCATAAATAGGCTTAGACTATAATCCTTTTCAAAAATCCATTAGTTATTAAACATTTTCAAACTTGTAACTTATATGTGCCTAGGCTACGAACATTTCCAAATCCCCTATTATTTGGGCCTTAATTATTTACTTGCTAATCGTACAAATTCACAAAAGCTATTTGGCCGGGAACCACACTTGTGGATCTTGAGGGGTGCCTAACACCTTCCCCTTAGGATAATTTCAATCCCTTACCATGTCTCTGGTTATCAAACTTAGTTGTAAATGAACCCCAATAGGTGCCCTAACGCACCTTAAAATCGTTAGGTGGCGACTCTTCAAATAAATAAACCCCTTTCCCAAAAGGAATGAGTTGTCCCAACCAATGTCATAAACTCTTTTAAATCGGGCCCCGAGAGGAGTGCTTGGGGAAAAAGGGGGCGCGACAGGGATCAACTCATTTTTCTCATTTGTCACCACAGTCATACCCCCCTTTTCGGGCACACATTGCACCGGCGAAGTCCATGCACTACCGAAATAGTATACACCACCCCTGCATCAAGCCATTTGATAATTTCCTTCTTGACGACCTCTTGCATAGCCTCGTTCAACCTCCTTTGATGTTCCACGAAGGGTTTGGCATCATCCTCAAGTATAATTTTATGCATGCAAAAGGCGGGGCTTATGCCCCGAATGTCAGTCAAAGTCCATCCAATTGCCTTTTTTCTTCTTTGAAGCACCTCAAGAGTGGAGTTTACCTGCACTTTGGTTAAGCAAGAAGAAAGACTAACAAGTAATGTAGAAGAAGGGCCCAAGAATTCATACCTGAGGTGTGAAGGTAGAGGCTTCAACTCTAATGTTTGTGGCTCCTCGATCGAGGGCTTTGTTGGTGGAGTCTTCCGGTTTTCTAAGTCCAGGGAGAGTTTACGGGGCCCATATGAGTAGGAGCCCATTCCTGGAAAGGCATTTGCACATTCAACCAAGCCATCACTTTCATCATCCTCATGGTTCAACATTACAACTTCCAACGGGTCTTCCACATTGATGATGACACTCGTGTCATAAACTATCACCTTTGTCACAAGATCCACAAAAGAGCAAACTTTATTACTATTCGGCCGCCTCATTGATTTGCACACGTGGAATACAACTTTTTCATCGTCCACCCGGAAGGTGAGATCCCCTGCTTCCACATCCACCAATGCCTTCCCAGTTGCTAGGAAAGGTCTTCCTAATATTATAGGCACCTCATAGTCGACTTCGCAGTCGAGAATCACAAAATTAGCGGGCAAGATAAACTTGTTGACCCGGACAAGAACATCATCAACAATACAAAGCGGCCTCTTCATTGTTCTATCCCCATTTGCAATATCATTGAAGTAGCTCTCGGTTGTCCAATACCAAGTGTCTTGAATACAGATTATGGCATCAAATTAATACTTTCTCCCAAATCACACAAGGATTTTGTAAAATCCGCAGTACTAATGGTACATGGAATTGTAAAGGCGCCGAGATCTTCAAGCTTTGGAGCCAGCGAGTGCACAATGGCACTCACTTGATGAGTCATTTTGATGGTCTCACAATCCATAGATCTCTTTATAGTTACCAAGTCCTTCATAAACGTGGCATATCCCGGCATCCGCTCAAGAGCTTCCACTAAGGACGCATTGATTGACAAACTCTTCATCATTTCAATAAACTTCATGAATTGGTTGTCAATATTCTGCTTTGCCAACTTTTGAGGATAAGGTGGAGGAGGCCTTTGCAAAGGAGCCTTGGCTTTTGGCACTACCATTTCTGGTAAGTCTATCACATATTCCCTAGGCAGGTTCACATCATTTTGAGTCTCCTTCTCGTTTTCATGAATATCAATCCTCACTTCATCATTTCTATTCTCATCATTCACTTGATCATCAATGATTAGATCATCATCATTTTGCAAAACAACATCTTCATTCACAATCTTCTTTGAATTAGAAGTACTTTCTTCACCACCTCTACCGCTTCTTGTGGTCACCGCCATGGAATGACCTGTGTTGTTTCCACCCTTCGGGTTTACTACCGTGTCACTTGGTAGTTACCCATTAGGGCGAGTATTCAATGCTTGAGAAATCTAACACATTTGTACTTCCAAGTTTCGAATAGAGGTAGTGTGAGAGGATATTTGGGCATCGGAGTCGGCATTCCTTTCCATCATTTGCTTGAACATACTCTCTATCCGCCCTATCTTATTTCTTGAAGAACTTGGACCTTGAGACGGATATGGAGGAGGATTGTTGGGTTGTTGATACACCGGGGGCCTTTGAAAGCCCGACCCTCGATTTCCATTTCATCCCCAATTGTTGTTATTGTTGTTTCCATTCCAATTGCTATTGTTATTGCCACCCCAATTCTGGTTGTTGTTCCCCCAATCATTTGAGTTGTTGTTGTTGACATTATTCCAATTCCCTTGGCCTTGGTTTCTCCAATTTTGATTATTCCCTTGCGATCTCCATTGTTGATTTGGACCATTGCTCATTTGTCCTTGGTAGTTGTTGGCATAAAGAACTTCCTCACTTTGATCATCATAGGAGTCTTCTTTATTGTAACCACTTCCACTTTGATCATATTGATCTTGATTGTTTTGCACTTGTTGACCACCCTGTATCCTCCTATTGACCAATAGATTGATCCCTTCCATTGAATTTACTTGCTTTGGTCCCTGAATCAACTGAAGTTGTGCTTTGGCTAACTGGTTCATGGTTGTTGTCAACTCAGCTATGGCTTGTTCGTGGCCTTGAAGTTCCTTGTGAAGATTGATGACATTAGGGTCCCCCTGAGGAATATTTGCCCGACTTTGCCAAGATGAGGAAATGTGATCCATCTCATCAAGTATGTCACAAGCCTCGGCATAAGGCAGCTTCATAAAATGTCCCCCTACTAGCTGGTTCACCCCACACTGGTTGGTCGTGTTTATGCTCCTATAGAACGTATGTTGGATCATTGCTTCAGTCATGTCATTGTTGGGACATTCCTTGACCATAGTTCTATATCTCTCCTAGATTTCATGAAGGGGTTCCTTAGGTTCCTGTTTCAATGCTAAGATTTCATCCCTCAATACCACCATATGTCCCGGTGAGAAAAACTTGGATATAAACTTTTCAGCCAACTCATCTCATGTGTGTATGGAATGGTTGGGTAGCCTCTCGAGCCAGTCAAGGGAAAAGTCTCAATTTCAGTGCATCCTCCAACACGTTCGTCTGCTTTCTCCCCCAGCTGGTGTCTACAAACCCTTTAGATGTTTATATGCATTCTGATGGGGAGCGTCTGTGAAGTACCCTTTTTGATCCAATAAGGTCAACATAACATTTGTAATCTGGAAATTGCTCGCCCGAATCCGAGGCGGGACAATTGTACTTGCGTAACCTTTATTGGGGAGCACCCGGTGTGCCGCCCGTGGAGGAGGTGGGGGAGGGTTTGGAATGTTGTCATTGGTCTGGCGGCCTCTTCTTTGTCCTTGAGGTTCTATATTAACCTCATCCTCACCATTGTCATCTACCTCCTCCCCCAGGAAAACATTTCCAAGAGGATCATTATTCGCCATTGGTACCTAAAGTAATTAACACACACAAGTTAGTAAAATAGAAGGAAAGAAAACAAGACGCACAACTAGTTAGATAGATAGCCAAAATCTTCTAACTCCCCGGCAACGACGCCAAAAAGTGATCGGTTCCAACCCTACACCACTATATAGTAGCGATGAGTGGTCGATGCAGTTTTACTCGATTAGGTCGGGATCGATTTCCACAGGGAGTTAATTTTGTTTGGAGTTAGGTTTCTAACTAATCTAGATGTGTGTGTTGTTTCTAATTGCACTTCTAACCATAGTTGTGATTGATTCTATTCTAAGTTTGATACTATTGATTGATAATAGTAGTCTAAGTACAATATTTTTGTGAAAGTTTTCAAGGTTTAAAAAGGCACTAGGGAAGTTCCGCCTAGGTGAGTATCTAATGGGTATCAAGAATATAGGGTAAGCTTGTTATGATTGGGGTCATGATATAACCATCACACATAAAACTCACTCTATACCTCTTGGTAGTTTGAGTGACTTTGCCCGATTTGGCTTTCTCAAGCCCAAATGGATTTTCATGCAATGCAAGTGAAATTGTCTCAAGTCGGGTATTACTATCTCTAGGTTTAACCCTTTAACTGGGGCTATCAATATCTTGAGTTCACCCCAATTCCTTGTTAGCCTAATTTTCCTAGACATTGTCCCTCTTTCTCAAGAAGAGCCCAAGTAATAAAGGCATGAATCAGTGTTTGCAACCACTAATTCTACAATTAAAGCATGAATCAAGCTAAATATCACTAACCCATAAACAATTAAGCCCTAAAATTCAAGACCCATTAAGTACCCACACAAGGGTTGGCTCACAACCCTAGCTATGGGGTCTAGCTACTCATAATAATGATAGGAATCAAAGATAAAGATGCAATATAAGCCATAATATTTAAATACAAGATGAAAATCTAAAGATAGAAGATAAAACTACTCTAAAATTACTCAAAAAGGTAAAGTTCAGTCGTTCACGTGCTCCCTCAAACAAAACTTTACCTAAAAATGTCAAAAAGGTCTGTTTTTACGCAGCTGAAAATTCTGGACAATAATGCCCCTGTGGAGAATTCGCGGACGCATAAATCTGACTGCGTTCGCGTTTGAGCTTTCGCGGCCGCGTAAAAGTGAGCGCGGTCCGCGTTTCTTCGATTCTGAGCTTGGGTTAGGCTGGGTTTCGCGGACCGCATATCATGCTCCCAGCGGAATTGTGGTCGCGTCCACGTAAGAGTAATTCGCGGCCGCCTAATTTGGATGCAAGACGCGTTCTTCCTTTGAGCCTAATTTGCAAGGTTTATGAATCTCGAACACCGCTTCAACGTAAATTTGATCGCGGTCGCGCCAAAGATTTCGCTGTCGTGCTTCTCCATCACGGTCAACGTTGATTTTTGTACTAAAAGCAGCTTCTCTGAACCTCAATTTCGCGGACCACATATTTGTGGCCGCCTCAACGGTGGTCCTTACGCGGCCGCGTATTTATATTGATGTCCGCGATCCAGTTCCCAGCCTTGGGTTTGTGCAAGTTTGACTCCTTCATGAGTTTATTTTTGCTTCTATGCCTCATTTTGACCAAACGCTCCAAGCAAGCACATTAAGTTAGTTTTCGGGAATACCTTTACGCATTTTTTACCCAAAACCTAAGCAAAAGAGAGCAAATAATAGGCTAAAATCCCTATTTATCAACTCCCCCCAAACTTAAGCTTTTGCTTGTCCTCAAGCAAACAAGGTAATTCCCACTTCCACAAGAAAAAGAAAGGAAAATTTCAGTTGTCCTAAGGTGACTTCATCAAGCATCAATTGGGACTAACAATTACCCTCAACACAAATGCATTATCAACAACATTATACTATGACTTCTTGAGTTTCATAAGTCTAATGTGACACAAGAGCATCAAGAGTTGACTCAATTCATCAAGGAAACTCGCTCTCTCACGTATGTCATTGTGGATCCCACACTCCTCCTCCTCCTCTACTCTCCATGAGCTAATCTCACCTTATAGAATTGACACTCAAATTAGGGATTATAAAGAAGTGCGCTCATCACTCTCAAAAGAACATAAATTCTAAGTCTGAAACATCCCGTAGCCTATCCGAAACTCACCCGAGCCCTCGGGGCTCCAAACCAAACATGCTCACAAGTCTAAAAACATCATACAAACTTGCTCGTACGATCAAATCGCCAAAATAACACTTAGAACTACAGATTTAGCATCAAAATCAATGAATTTCTCATGAACATTTAAAGTTACTATATTCTCAACCGAAGGCCCGAATCACGTCATTTAAACTCCGTTTCTCACCAAATTTCGTAGAGATGGTTTAGATATTATAACGGACCTGTACCGAGCTCCGAAACTAAAATACGGGCCCGATACCATCAAAATCAAGCATTAAGCACATACTTTAAAACCATAGAAGTGAAATTTCAGTTTTAGTCAAAAATTTATTTCTCAGGCTAGGGATCTCGGAATTTGATTCCTGCATATGCCCATATCCCATATTTTACTACGGACCCACCGGGACCGTCGGAACACGGGTCCGAGTCCTTTTACTCAAAATGTTGATCAAAGTCAACTAAAAATTATTATTATTCTATTTCCCACGTGCACGCACTGCGTACGCAAATCGAGGAGGATAAATATAAGATTTTTAAGGTTAATGAGCGTGGAATAAAGTCCTAAAACACAAGATGACCCTTTGGGTCATCACAAAGGCATGAAAAATTTAATGAATTTAAATTCAACGATATAATTTGGACTACTTTAAATATATTAGTCCAAATAAATATTATGGGCTAATATAATTGAATTAATTATTTAAGTCTAATAATATTGTCTGGGCTAGCCCATATAGTTGAGTTACAAATGATGAGACCACTTCATTAGGCCCAATATGTCGTCTTCCTAAAGGCCCAATTTTGTGCCACATGTCAAATGACGTGACATGACAAGTCAAACATAAGAGAGATTAAAACTTATTATTTAGTACACTAAAAATGGGAAAATATATAGTAAATGGTACTGGTGAATAATAACAGCAAGAAGAGTATAATTCTCTCACAAGCTATTGCCTATTTTTTACTCTCTCTCCCAATTACCCAAGTTTCCTAAAATGGATCCTTCCATGCTCACAACACATACCCCACCGGAACCACCGGACAATCCCAACCAAATAGGCATTGAAGTGACTCAACCAACTCACTCCTATAAGGAAATGCTATTGGACAAACCGGCAAGCCAGCAAAATGAAATTATGAGGATGACATTCCCACAAACACAAAGAATGATAAGGGAAAACACGTGGAAAGTTCAATCCCCCTCTCTCATGAAGATAAACAGCGCCTCTACCTCCCATGGCACTACTCTGTAATCATAAAGTCTTTAGACGTAGAATGCCCCACCACTATCTTCGTTCTAAACTGATTGAACTATGGAAACCATCTGAACAATTAATCTTGATTGACCTAGGATGGGATTTCTTCATAGCCAAATTCAGCTTGGAGGAAAATATGGGAAAGGCACTACACCTAGGACGATGGTTCATCTCAGGGAACTTCCTATCAGTGCAAAAATGGGAACCAAATTTTGTCCCACAAGAGGCCACTCTCTCATCCACTACCATCTGGATTTGCCTCCCAAAGCTGCCAATAGAGTTCTATGATAAAGAAATTCTAGAAAAAGTGGGAAGAAAGCTAGGCAAATTGCCGAAAATTGACCAATGCACCTCCTCCACCCTCAGGGGAAGATACGCCCGCATATGCATTCAAGTTCCCCTTGAAACCCTAGTGGAAACCTCAGTCATAATTGAAGATCACAAACAAGCAGTGATCTCTGACGGGGAAGGAACACTTTCCACGTATTTTTGCAGAATTGGACACACCCCAAAGGGATGCAACTACAAAAAACCTCAACCCACAGCCCCATCAGGAGCACCAGAAT
Organism: Nicotiana undulata; assembly: GCA_005239495.1. Lineage (NCBI taxonomy): Eukaryota > Viridiplantae > Streptophyta > Magnoliopsida > Solanales > Solanaceae > Nicotiana > Nicotiana undulata. The sequence continues at coordinate 20,372 of ML291903.1, forward strand.
CCTCCGGAAAAAATGAAGAACAAAAAGAAGAAAATGAGTGGAAAATTGTCACCTTTCCACGAAGGAAAAAGCAAGATCATACTAAACCAAATGACAAAAAAGGATCTGTGTCAAATAGCCAACATCAAAATTCACATGCTCAACATATCTAGGTAAATATGTTCGATGTAAATTCAGGTAAGTTTCTACAAACTCAAACTGTTAAGTATAATTCAAAAAATGCCAATCTGAACCCAAAACCCCCAAAACAGGCCAAATGGCCCAAATAGAAAACTAAGACCCACCCCCTATTACCAGGTCACTACCCCAATGCGGCCCCATCCCAATACAAGTACAAAACGAAAAGCTATATCGGGGCTCTATGAACATGACGCCATTGACCCCATTCACGCCCCCCAGAACAATCTCCTTTTTTGGCCCATCTATCGAGGCCACAGACCCCAAGCCGATGGTAAGATATAATGGGGCCAGTCACGCTCCTCCAATAGGGCCCCTAACCTAATTGGAGGATGTCATCCCAAATCACCCAAACCCTCCCACCTACGTTTCCCCTACCACAACCCACGAACAATCAAGTGCTCTATCTGGAACCTCCATTTTCAGGTTAAAAGACACTCTCCGTCAACTCCAGAAAATCCATAGTTAATGCACAATCCCCCTCCCCAGGCACAATTAACAACAACTCCTCCACTGACTGTATTGACACAAAAAGACGTAATAATGGATCATGCCCTTAAGTTAATACCCTCCATTACCCAAAGTAGCAAAACCAAAAAGCACAAAAATGGAAAAAGAGAAAATGACAACTTTCGTCACCTCTCATCCACTACCACCAGACCACCTACTGGCTTTCTGTATGGAAACGACATTACAGGGATAGGTCCTAACCTACAATTTCACCCTGGGAAATCAGAAAGTCACACTGATTGTCCAAAACCCATCCCACCTAGCGAGGGTTACTGTGGAGGCCTTGAACAAAGCCCTAGTTGCATTTGGTCCATGTCTGTGGAAGACAATGGTGAACAAGGGCAGTGCGTCGCCAAGCATCGACCCTCAGATACTCAAAAGCCAGATGTTACAAACATTCCAGTCCCTTCCCTTCTTCCCAGTTCTGACAACGGAGGACCCAACGGCGGACCCGATCTTTGTAACAATCGACCCCCAAGCTCATCAAATGCCATCATCTTCTGCACCAAGAGAGATGAGCACTTCACCGCCCCTCAACAACATCAAAAAGGGAATCAGCAAGGCCTTAGAAATTCTCAAAATGAAAAGCACGCCAGAGGAGGAGGTAATAATCTACGCCCCCCTACAAATAGACTCGCTCCTACTGGACTCAGTCAGGGCGATCGAGTTCAGTCTCGACACCAGCAAAGTTTTAGTGATCATGTGCCCCAGATCGATGATCAAGTGCGGTCTGAGCCTAATGTCACTCCGTACTCATGGGCCCACCAAGCCATTATTGAATATGACTCCAGTCCTCAGCCTCAAGAGGAAAACCTCACCATATCCGACGAGGGTTCCACAAGGAATGAGGAATCCTCAGGAAGGTCTTCACCACCACCCCACCACCCCTAATGAATTACATCATATTGAATGTTAAGGGTAGAAACAATGCTGAGTTCAAGAGGAATTGTATGGAGATGGTAAAAATGCACAGGCCATCCATGCTCGTTCTTCTTGAAACAAAAATGGCAGACCATAAGAAGCTAGCAGAAGAGCTTCAGTTTGACATGGTTATACAATCACCAGCAATCGGTCTTTCTGGGGGGATCGTGGTTATGTGGAAGGAGGACATTGTGAGTATTGATGAGGTGGCCACCACACCCCAAGGCACTCATGCAATGGTGAAGGTATTACCTAATCATACTCCTTGGCTTTTCTCTGCAATTTATGCAAGTAATCTATTGGCTGAAAGAAAAACCCCGTGGGATAACCTTATTTCAATCTCCAAAACTCTCACAAATAACTGGTTTGTGGGAGGAGACTTCAATGAAGTATGAAAGGCAAGGGATAAATTTAGGGGCAATCCCATAAGCCCTAGCCTCAGTAACCTTTTCTGGAACTGTATAAATGAATGTAATCTACCAGATCCAGGTTATAAGAGAAGTAAATACACTTGGTCTAACAAGAGATACAATAATAGAGCCTCATTGATCCTTGAAAGAATAGATAGGTGCTTTGCCAATGAAAATTGGATCAAACAGTACCTTGAGGTTATTGTGTTACACGTTTCTAGGACCCACTCTGACCACTTCCCCATTCAGGTTAATTTGGTAAGGACACCATCCAACAATCTGACTAGACCCTTAGATTTGAAACCATGCGGGCTAACCACCCATCCTTCCCTGACATCATCAATGAGGCTTTCACTGAACATTCCAACCTCCTCCAATCCACCGACTCTTTCAAAAGAATTATTACTAAGTGGAACAGAGATACCTTTGGTAACATCTTCCATAAGAAAAGAAGAATTCTAGCTAGAATTGCAGGAATCCAAAAATGTCCTAATTACCACTTCAGTAGCTATTTGTTAAACCTAGAAACCAATCTGGCAAGCGAGCTTAACTCAATCCTAAAAAATGGAGAGGATTTCTGGAAGCTCAAATCTAGGATTAACTAGCTCAATGGGGGTGATGCTAGCACTAGATTCTTCCACAATTCCACTGTCAACAGAAGAAGAAGGAACAAAATCCTCTCCCTAAAATAAGAGAATGGAAACTGGCTCTATGACCAACATGAGATCCAAACATCCATTCTTGGATTCTTCACAAACCTCTATACCTTCTCCCACTCCCAAGCCCCAATGGCCACCACCAGTCATCTTTTTATGTCACACACCCTTTCAAATTCCCAAAGGGATAGTTTGGACATGCCACTTGAGTTGGGAGAAATAAACAGAGCAATCTTCTCCCATAATCCCTTAAAATCTCCTAGCCCTGATGGACTCCACCCTTTCTTTTATCAGAAATACTGGAGCATTGTGGGTAGTTCTGTCACAGATTTCTGCAAGAAATGCTTCTCTTCCAAATCCATGGATGAAACCATGAACCAAACCCTGCTATGCCTCATCCCAAAATGCCCCCAAGCATCAATGCTGAAAAACTTCAGACCAATTGGACTGTGTAACACAATATACAAGTCCATCACCTAGATCATAGTCTACAGAATAAAACCTCTGTTTCCCCATATCATTGGGCCTAGCCAAGCCAGTTTCCTCTCCAACAGAAGAGCCTGTGAAAATGCCATCATCGTGCAAGAATACATCACCCACTTTAGGAAAATGAAAGGAAAACATGGCAATATGATCCTCAAAATTGATCTTGAAAAAGCTTTTGACGGGCTGGAATGGTCTTTTATCAGGGACACTCTCCATGCCTTCAATTTCCCTTATGGTCTAACCAAACTCATTATGTCATGCATTAGCTCTTCCACCATCTCTATTCTTGTCAATGATGGGAAAACTGAATCTTTTAAGCCATCAAGAGGTATAAGTCAAGGAGATCCAATGTCTCCCTACCTTTTCATAATGTGCATGGAAAGATTATCAAGGTCTATTGATAAAGTTGTCCTGGACAGACTTTGGCAACCCATAGGTATTAGCAGAGCTGGCCCTAGGATATCTCACCTATTCTTTGCAGATGACCTCACCTTGTTCTCCAAGGCAAACATCAGAAACTGCAATATCATCTACTCTATTCTGCAAACCTTTAATGAAAAGTCAGGCCAAAAAATCAACCTTGCAAAGTCTAGAGTGCTTTTCTCCTCCAATACATCCCAGAGTTCTCTAGAGAGCCTCACCAACTCTTTGTCCATTCAGGCCACTACATCATTTGGAAAATACCTTGGTTTTCCCATCTTTCATAACAAATCCACGAGTGCAGATTTTCAATTCATAATTGATAACATGCAATCCAAACTGGCTGGATGGAAAACTAATTGCCTAAGTATGGTTGGCAAAACTATCCTAGCCAAGTCCTCCTTAAACAGCATTCCAAGCCATGTCATGCAATATATCCAACTGGCCACCAAAGTTACCAAACAAATTGATAAAATCCAAAGGAACTTCATACGGTGAACCACTCCAGATAAGAAAAAATGCACCTTATCAAGTGGGACAAGGTCACCAACAAGAAGGCTTATGGAGGATTAGGTCTTCAGAAAGTTGACCTAAAGAACAAAGCAGCCCACACAAATCTTGCCAGGAGGACTTACCAAAATACCAATAGCTTATGAGCAAAAAAATTCCCATTTACAAGCAATGCAACCTGAGCCAACCACACCTCTAGATATCCTAGATACCCCAAATCCCCTACATGGCAGTGCATTCTGAAGGGATGGAACACTTGCAGCAAAGCAAGAAGATGGGTAATTCATAAAGGAAATAGGGTCGGGTTTATAAATGATGCTTTTATACCTAATCAGCCAGCAATTAGGGAATTGATTGAGGGACCGCTTTCCCTAAATGACCTAAATGCCAATGTGAACTCAACCTACAATTCAGGGGCTTGGGACCTATCCACTTTATCCATGGATCTCCCCCTAGCATCCTCAACTTGTTAAACTCTGTTTTCATTCCACCAAATCCAACAAGAGAGGACATCCTCATCTGGGGAATAACTACCAATGGCCACTACTCAAATAGTTCTGCGTACTCTTTCCTTAGCAAGGCCAATAACTGTCTTGAGACTGATGAGGAAGGATCCTTCAAATGGGTATCATCTGGCTTCTTACCCACAGAAGGCTTCCCTCAAGGAGCTATCTCCAAAGAATAGGTGTCAACTGTGACCCCTGCTGCTCTTACTGCAATAATGGTCAAGAAACAACAGACCACATCTTTTTTGAGTGCACCAATGCAATACGCTTTTGGAATGACCTGCTCTCCACAGCAACAAGGGATAGTAGACAGTAGAACCCAATCCTTTCAGCCCAACATTGGCCAGCTACTTGGAGTTCATTTAGGAAAAAGCCTTTCAATAGTCTCATTCTCTGGGAAAACATCATCCCTTTCTGTTTCTGGCATATCTGGTTACCAGAAACAACAGCCTCTTTAATGAAAAAAAAGAGCTTGTCAACTCTTCCAACACCATCACCAAAGCCACATAATTCTCTATGTTAACTAAAAATGCTTCCACCAAAACAACGCACCAAATCAGAATCAAATGGGAGCCGCCAAGGAGAGGATACTACAAGTTGAATACATATGGAGAAACTAAAGAAAAACCAGGAATGGGAGGTTTAGGCGGAGTTTTTAGAAACTACAATGGAGATTGGATTATTGGGTTTATGGAGAATATCCCCCATACAACCAACACCATGGCAGAACTGAAGGCTCTCCTAAAAGGACTTCAACTTGCGGATCAAAATAATTTGGTTCCTCTTGAAATTAATACAGACTCAGCTGAAATCATACAAATGCTTATAACAGGTAACCTCACTTACGATTCTATAATTTGTGAATGCATGTCCTTAATACATAGGATGAACAGGGTCGTGGTGAAGCACACTTACCGGGAGTAGAATAGGGTGGCAGATGTTTTGGCCAAGGAAGCAACAAAAACAGTTTTTTGAATAGATATAGCATCTTAACAATTCCTCCGATATTTGCCAACGATATATTTTGGGCATACATCCTAAGAACCGATTTGGTTAGGTCTTTTGGGGGTTGTAATATGGAAATGATTCTACAAAACATTGCTACATTAGGGGTCCTACAGTACCCCAACTATGAATTATCTGTAATAACGCCTTTTGCTAGCTATATATATAAATATCATTTCCACCAAAAAAAAAGTAAAACAGTAGAGCCAATAGGATCATGCCACGTATCAAAATGACAAGGCATGTCAAGTCAAATAAATGACCAATGAAACTGTGCCACATGTGCAAGTGACATGTTCCGGGCAATCAAATGCGGTCATGTCACACTTCAATCTGATTGGTCGAAAAGAGTTTGTTCTTATCATAAATCTTCCTTTTCATAACTATAAATAGAGATCTTCATCATCCAGAAAGACACCAGAAGTTATAACAAGAAGCAAGAGAGAGCTCGTGGATGAGACGCCACAAATTTCTCTACAAGTTTCAAGCTTCAAGCAATCAAGTTCAAGTTCAAGAAATCAAGTTCAAGTTCAAGAAATCAAGTTCAAGCTCATGATGAACGAAAAACAAATTAAGATTCAAGGAGTACTAGTTCAAATCAAAGTTGCTAGTTGAATTCAAGATCATCGTTTGTGACAACAAATATAGATTCAAGATCAAGCTCAAAGGTTCTTGAATTTATTTACTATTGGAAAGAAGAACTAGGGGATTCATTGAGATTGTACACTCAAATTATTTAAAATAAAATACTACGATTGTTGCAATATTTTCGGTCATGATTTTATTTTCTCGACGCAATTTATTGTCTACACAAATCCTTTATTTTTTATTTTTTTACATATTCATCCCATATAATTCATATTTCTTCCTTATATAACCATTTAATATAAAATTATTTTATATCATAATTTTTAAATAATATAAACTATAAACAAATGTTATACATTATACATATTAGTGGATAATTAAAATAAAATCATTGCTAAGATATAATTAAATAAATATTATATAATGATAAATTTTAATTAAATTTTGACATAAATATTCAACTTACAGGATTAGTATGTTGCTCTCATAACTGTTTTATTAATGCATTACAAACTGCAAAATAAATATTTTTGTCCTTATTTTTTGTTTATCGAGCTAAAAATTGTTCAAATCGATATTTCAATTATATTGGTGGACATGGAAGCGACCTGCGAGAGTACTAGATTATTGTTGTAATTTTCTCATCCTATGAAGCGACCTACGGAAGGACGGCTTTGTATCCGTGCTTATACATGTATAAAAATCGTGGTATTGCCAATGCTATAGTTTGTTTAAGAATATTACTGAATATGGAGTATAACTAATACCAAGGTTATTGCATGTATTATTTTTTTCTAATACGTTCTACCTAACAACCCTTTAGTTGTCTTAGTACCCCCTCCGTCTCAATTATGTATCGCGTTTCTCTTTTATTCCCTTTAAGAAAATATTAAATAGGAGAGGTTTTTGATTAGTTTAGCCTTGTTTATGTCTTAAAATATAACCTCTCGTCATTTAATGTTTACTCATAATTGAGAAGGAGAAAAGGGCTTCCTCTAGCTCCTCTAACTAGCTGAATAACAACGAAGCCAACACTCTCAACATGAGATCTCTTTTGACGCATACACATAGGTATGAGACAATACTTCGAAATGTAAGCTTATCTTTCATGCACGACCAATTTTGTAATTATCGACAGAGGTCAACAAACTTGTGCCTCCTAATATTCATGTTCAATATAATCCGATCTAGAGTTAATTATGTATGGTTAAGATTTACCTTCTATTTCATTTTTGATTGATTTTGCAAAAAGCTCAAACTAGTTTTTGTGCAAACAATTTGGCGTTGTCTGTGGGTGATTTCTTAATTAGAATCATAGTTCCCTCTAGATCTCAAAACTGATCCAACCTAGCCCGTCTTGCAGCATCAACTGGGGCTCGTCACACAGGTGACAGAAGTGGAACCCCGATCGTCGCGCACTTAGCGCGATAGTAATCCTATTTGGCAAATGCGGCCACCTCTTCCACTTCGGGATAGGAGACTAGCCTGCTTTGTGACACGTTAGAATAATGCGCACACCGCACCCCGCCCCCGTAGCCGCACACACTCAGCACCTTTTGCACTTTATGAACATAGTATAACACGCTTTCCCAATGCGTGCATGTCTTATGGGTCCAAACTGGGGCCCGAACACAAAATCCCGACGAACGAGTACGGTCAAAATATCCTGGCGGGAAAAGAAGCGGGCAGCCATGCGACACGACCCCCCTCCATCCGCCACGCTTGGCTGAAGTAACAAACTCTATCGAATTCTAACTTACCATATTTTTTCCGTCAAAATAATGAAAGCAGAGGCGCAAACCCTCCTGGAACGGACTGGGGCTGGCTCACCAAAGCGGCGTCCAGTATTCTCCAATAGAAACAAAACGCAGCGGCCCGGGGCTGGCTCACCAAAGCCGCGTCTAGTATTATCCAATAGAAACCGAACGCAGCAGACCGGGGCTGGCTCACCAAAGTGGCGTCGAGTATTCTCTAATAGAAACCAAACTCAACGGACTGGGGATGGCTCACCAAAGCGGCGTCCAGTATTCTTCAATAGAAGCGAAACATACGGACTAAGGGTGGCTCACTAAAGCGGCGTCCAATATTCTCCAATAGAAACGAAACATACGGACTGGGGCTGGCTCACCCAAGAGGCATCCAACATTACAACAAAAACTAAGCCAGGTTAACTGAAGTTCGCCTACGAAACGCAACGTTCTCCAGCACAAATCAAGCGTGCAGAACACACCACAAGGAGCGCATGCATAGCACAGACGGAGAATCTCCAAAAACTCAAGACAAAAGAGAGATCGACCTTGCTCGATTTTATAACAAGTTCCCGTTGCGACCCTGCTCGGCACAATATCCGTGCCGCCATTGCCCGTCACCAAATACAAATAAGGTCCGACCCCTCCCCGACTGGCACGAAATGTCGCCAGTGCATCCGTTCGGGGAGGTCCGCCCTGTGGTTATCCACTGTTACCCGTTAGGTACATACGACCTCCGACGTTGAACATAAATGACCTACCCTATCCGAGGTAAAGGAAGTCGCCTCGAGGTTCCAGATACTTATTCATCGCTCCACCTATCGTCTACTCCAGCCGGACCGACTAAGGGGCTAGGTAGAGAGCACTTCTCGAATATACACAACAAGGAAGTTATCCCCTGAAACATCCGCCGATGAAACGAATAAACAAAGCAGCACTCAACTTTTCTGCGCAATAAACCCCAAAATCGCCCCTCCACGCAAATTCGACCTAGCTCAAATCACTTACATTCGACCTTGCTCGAATCACTTACATTCGACCTCGTTGAATTACTTATCTTCGACTTTTCTCGAATTACTTACATTCGACCTCGCTCGAATTACTTACATTCGACCTTGCTCGAATCACTTACATTCGACCTCAATCGAATCACTTACATTCGACCTCAATCGAATCACTTACATTCGGCCTCGCTCGAATCACTTACATTCAACCTCGCTAGAATTACTTACATTCGAACTCGTCGAATTACTTATCTTCGACCTCGCTCGAATTACTTACTTTCGATCTCGTCAAATTACTTTTATCCGACCTCGTTTGAACTATTTACATTCGAGAAAGCTTGAATTATGTAGGTTTAATCTCCAACACTCCACGCAAGCACGCAAAGAAGTATATCAAAATAAAAAACAAAAGATACACGAATAAAGATCGAAGCATTCATTCCACTAATAAATCACGACAACTATACCTTGCAAGAGGCCGGAACAGGGCCAACAAAAAAAAAAGAAGAGAAGAAAAGAAAAGAAAAACGAAAGCAAAGTACAAAAGAAAACTAAACATAAAAACTGCAACACCCTCATTCGGCGTCACCCCCGTCAGTGCCTTCTCCGTCATCCTTAGAAAGCCCATCGATCAGCATCAGCATCCCCGCCAACCTCCGGCGACGCTGGATCATAACCACAGTTAACGCGAGCCTCGCGTCCTTCACCCGAGCACCCTCGAAGGCTGCCTCAGAAAAGATCCCCGCACCCACAAACTCTTATATATGTCTCGTTGGGCCTCAGCATAAACCCACAACTCATGCAAGTGGCGAGGAGCGGAAGCAGTGGCAGACTACCTGAGCCAACAAGCGCACCTTCTTAGCTTCGAGAGCCACGATCTGATCCCCCAAATGCTGCGCCTCCTGGTCGATCTCACCAATACACTCCTCACGCCTGGACTCTCTCACGGTGGCAGTCGACCTCTCAGATTCCTGCTCAGATTGGAGGACGCGGATGGTGTCATCCAGCGCCGCTTCTCTCGCCAAAGTAGACTCATGAGCACGTTTGGCTTGTTTCAGCGCAACCACCTTCCCCTCCAATTCAGCTAGCTTCCGCATCCATTCCAAACTTAAAGCCTCCACCTTGATAGCTCTCTGGTCGAGCTCAGCCTGCAATGATTGCACTTTGTCTTGAAGGTCTCTACACTCTGCGGTAACCCCTTACCCAACTCAAGTTCTTCATCCTTGGCATGTAGCAGCTCCTCCAACTCGCTGCATCTGCGGATTGACCACACCAATTCCTCGTCCCTCCTCTCCAACTCTTCCCTGGTAGACCGGGTACCAACGCCCGCCCTAAGATGCCCGTGAAACCCGCAACACCTGTCACGATAACCGCTGGTACTTCTCAACCATATTTAGGATAATCTCAGCCCGCGTCTCAGCTCTATGAGCACTCTCAACTTCTATCATGTAAGTCTGCAAAAGAAAAAGAGAGGAGTATTCAGATAAAGATAAGTCACAAAACAAAGACAGTAGAGGGACTTGCCCTCAAACCCATCGCGGCAATACCGCGCGACAACTGAGAATCGCTGATCGGCTGAAGGGCTTCGCTCTCGGCAGCTGAACAAAGGATGTCAAACTGCGGCACCAACTCCACTGTATCTTGTAAAAGGCTGAGATCAGACAGTATCTCCAGAACAGGGGAGGGTCCCTCAGCCATCGCCACCGTCCTGGTGAAGCCCCGCTTAAACAACCTCACATCATCGGGGTCAAGATCAGACTCGGTCTCATAATCCTCAACCACAACACCTTTCCCTCTTTCTTCTGTCGAAGGAGGAGCACAACCTTGTCGAGACGATGAGGGTCTGCTATGGATGGTCACGACCGCCCCCGGACTCCGCGTCTCTGACACATCAACTTTGCGACCGTCTGCAGAGGACCTCTCCGCCACCTCTTGGTCAACTATGACTCCCGCCTCGGGAGCCATCGAAATAGGTCCGCCCCATGATGGCACCTCAGCAACAGCAGGCTCCTCCGACATTACCCTCCGTCTTTTGGAAGGAACCTCTTCGCTGACAGCAAGGGAAAACTCGCCGGGCGCACCAACCGACGAGACTGGGGTCTCCGGTGGGGAGTCACCTCCGAACGTACTGTTGTGGTCGAAGTCCTAGCGCCGCTGCTCACAGAAGTTACCGGCACGAACCGTCAGGGGCTGCCGGCTGTTAGAACGCCAACGGAGGAGCCCTAGCTCTCCTCGACCCTCTCCGACCTGTCAAAGCAAGACAAAACCCCGCATGAGTATAAAAAGCGTACAGTCAGAATACGACAAAGGCCAGGGCAAAGCAACTTACTAACTGCAGGTCTGCGCCCGAATCTCTCATTAAAGGAAACAGTGAAAGGTCGACCAAACCATGGTCACGACTTGTAGAGTACAACCCTGTCAGCCATCGGTCATACCCGAGATTGAACCGATGACGGGTATGCGCTATTAAATGACCGTTATGAATGACGGTCCAACAGGGACGTGCCCATGAGATGACCCTTCGGTTAAAGACCACTGGATAAAGGGAAATATGGGGATATAAATAGAAGGGGATCGTCTATTGAAAGGGGGGGGGGGGGTGCAGAAAAAGAGAGAAGGAGAAAATGGCTTCCTCTAGCTCCTCTAACTAGCTGAATAACAACGAAGCCAACACTCTCAACAAGAGATTTCTTTTGACTCATACACATAGGTATGGGACAATACTTCGAAATGTAAGCGTATCTTTCATGCACAACCAATTTTGTAATTATCGACAGAGGTCAACAAACCTGTGCCTCCTAATATTCACGTCCAATATAATCCAATCTAGAGTTAATTATGTATGGTTGAGATTTACCTTCTATTTTATTTTTGATTGATTTTGCAAAAAACTCAAACTAGTTTTCGTGCAAACAATTCCCTCAAAGATAAATAAAGTAGAAAAGTCTCAAAGATAAAGAGAAAGTTGTGCAATTCAATTTATATTAATTTTATGTTACCGCAGAAACGTCAAAATGGTTACGACAAAGTATTGTTAATTATTTATAGATTTTTTTCATGAATTATGTATCGGCTAATATGTGCAAATTAGTGTCGACATTTATTTTTGGAATTTGCGTATAAAAACATTTGCCAAATCAAACTGGCCAAACTTTTTATTCTGCCAATTTAATGTCACCTTCTTCTATGGGAAAACATTGCATGCCTATATACATACTAAGGCTCGTTTGGTACGAGGATAAGAGATAACTAATTACGAAATTAAATTTGAGATAAATTTATTTTATGTTTAATTAAAATAAAATTATAGTATAATTAATCTCGAGATTGTAGTGCTTTTATCCCTATGAGACAGTGAGATAACTAATCTCGAAATAATTAATCAGACTATCAGAGGGGAGCTAGCTTTTCGGCTACGGGTTCGGTCGAACCCAATAGCTTTTATATAAAGCATGTATTTGTCTTAAGAAATCTATTGACTATGTATAAATTATTAATTTAGAACCCAGTGACCTAAGGTCATCTCCAACCTTCCCCCATTTCCCCACAATGGTGGCAACTTTTGCTTCCAACCCTCCCCCATTTTTGCCCCCAAAATGGGGGATGAATAATGTTCCTCCAAATAAGGGGATACACTATTCATCCCCCATTACCATTCATGCATATTTTATTATTTAACTCTTTTAATTTATCTCTTTATATATACTTGATTATGTTTATGTAATATTTTTATAATATTAATTTTACATCTTAACTTTGGCGTATAATTTTGATAAATTAATTTTCGTGCATGTATTATTTTTATATAAAATTATAAGTTAATTTTATTATAATTGTATCACAATGATTTCACTTTTATTTGAATTATTAGTTAATCTATAATAATTGCTTACACATTATATTATTTAAATTTTTATGGAATTGTTTTAATGGAAATTACAAATTAATGAAAATAAAAGATGGAATTTGTTTAATGGAATTTTAAAAATAAAATTGAAATGAAAGATAATAATATAATTTAGAAGAGAGAGAAGAATATAAAAAAATATTTTCTTTTGGGAGAAAAAATAGGGGAATGGTTGGAGTAAATTGTCCCAAAATTGGGAAATCCCCATTTTGAGAACCAAACGGGGGTAAAAGATTGGAGATGCACTAAGAAGACTAAATTTTCGAACCCATAAACTTTAAATTCTGGCTCATTAATCATCAGATATTTTGTTTCCCAACCAAATGAACCCCGAACAATTGAGTACCCCCAGCCCCCAGGTGTAAAAAGGTGCGTACGTTCACTATATAAAAGGCCAACCCGTGACACTATCAACCGAACAAAATACCCCTCTCTAGAGAAATTATAGCACAGAAATAGAAAACCATGAATGTGAAAATTGAGAGCTCAAGAATTATCAAGCCTTTCTACGAAGGAACTCCACCTTCAACCACCACTCACATTTCCTTCAATGTCTTTGACAATATTACCTATGATGCTTTAATGGCTTTAATTTACGCCTATCGTCCACCTACTCCACCAACTTCCACCATTGAAATAGGACTTAGAAAAACCCTAGCAGTTTATAGGGAATGGGCAGGGAGAATAGGCCGAGATGATAATGGGAATCGCGCGGTTTTTCTCAACGATGAGGGTGTTAGATTCATCGAGGCATCGGTCGATGCCACGTTGGATGAAGTATTGCCCTTAAAGCCCTCTCCTTCTCTGCTTAAGTTGCATCCTGGCATGAAGGATGTAGTGGAATTAATCCAAGTTCAAGTCACAAGGTTCACTTGTGGCTCTGTGGTGGTCGGGTTCACCGGCCACCACATGATAGCTGACGGTCACGCGGCTAGTAACTTTTTCGTCGCGTGGGGCCAAGCTTGTCGCGGTATGGAAATCACTCCACTCCCTTTGCACGATCGTGCTCTTTTTCACCCTCGGGACCCTCCACTTATCGAATTCAACCACGTGGGGGCAGAGTTCATGTCCAAATCATTAAACAAGAAGGAATTCATCAAACTAGAGAATGCAGAAGAAAACATAATTGTTCACAAAGTCCATTTCACATTGGAGTTCCTGGGCAAACTCAAGGCAAATGCTTCTTTCATGAATGGTAAAACCAAGACTTACAGCACGTTCGAAAGTCTTGTTGCCCATTTATGGAGGGTCATAACTAAATCACGCGAACTAGAGGGGTCACAAAATACGCAATTAAGAATCTCAGTGGATGGTCGCAGAAGAGTGGTCCCTAGAGTACCAGACGAATTTTTTGGTAACTTAGTACTTTGGGCATTTCCAACATCCAAAGTGAGAGATCTTGTAAATGAACCACTTCACTATGCAACAAAAATAATTCATGATGCTATTACTAAAGTTGATGACAAGTATTTCAAGTCATTTATTGACTTTGCAAATCACAAAGTAACTGAAGATCTCATCCCAACAGCAGACATGAAGAAGGACACACTTTGCCCTAATTTGGAAGTTGATAGTTGGTTAAGGTTTCCATTCTATGACTTGGATTTTGGAACTGGTTGCCCTTTTGTTTTCATGCCTTCTTATTATCCAATTGAAGGTATGATGTTTCTTGTGCCATCTTTTATTGGAGATGGAAGTATTGATGCTTTCATTCCTCTTTACCAAGACAACTTGCCTACCTTCAAGAAAATTTGCTATTCTCTTGATCTGAAAGCAAAATGAAAGGAGCTATGAGGTTAAAAATGAAATAAGTTATGTTTTATATTGTGTTTGTTAGCTTATTAGCACTTTGGTTATAATTTTTTCTCCCGAAAGTTTTGGATTTTGTGGATTGTCATGTTGATGAGAATTAAATCTTGGAGAAGAAATTATAGTGTAAGTTGGCCTTTTCTGATTTGAAGTGATGTAGGAATGCATGTATATTTTGGTATTTTAACTTGCGATCTTCCCCTCATACTTTGCTTCTCTTATTCCATGACACAACATTGATATATGGTTTTAACAAGTAACCCTAAGATAAGTGCAGCGGCGGAGTTAAAATTTTTAATTTATGGGTTTTGCACTGCAATCATTTTTCTTAGCGGTTTGCATATATATATTCAATGAACTTTTTAACACAAAATATAAGTTTTGAGTCAAAACTATCGGATTCTGTCGAACCCACAACTATAAGGTTAACTCTTCCCATGTTTAACGTTAAGGAATCGTTGGTATGACAGACAAGGAATAATTAATTCCGAGACTAAATTTAAGAAGAGTTTATCCCATATTTGGTTGAGAAAAAATTGTGGGATAATTAATTTCGAAATTAATTATCTTGAGATTGTAATATTTTTTTATCTCATGAAAAGATGGAATAACTAATTCCGGGATAACATATTTCCAACCAAACGACCCGTGAATGTGGTGATGAGGGGTAAGTATTTTTAATTTTAATTTTTTAATTTATTTAACTCTTGAATTTGAGTTATGGAAATAAAATCTCCATTAATGCGGAGCATTTTAGTTCTCAAAGTTATGCCCATACGCCTGCTAAAAACAAACAAAATGTAATGGTTAAGATTTGAATAATTAAAATTTAAATCTAAAAAATAAACACATTTAATGACTGAGATTTGAATACTCGATCCGTTAAGTGCAACATGAACCTAAAATTGTCAAACTAATGATTTCAGAGTTCATGTCGATATATGGTATTAATTAAGACATATAATGATGGATTGCATTTTCTTTACAAGTAAAGCGCAATCATGATTACAAGGGCATAAAGTTTAGATATGCATTGTCTTACGTACCACTAATATTAATCGAAAGAGATACGACGTGCATGTGAATGGAATTGATCTAACATCATATATTAATACTACGAAAGTAATGTCGGGTCCAACTTGCCTATTAAACCTTAAAGAAATTTTTACATTCGTATACCATATATGAAACCTTATCACCTTCCATATTTAATGTTCGATTTAATTATATTTAATATATCAAATTACCAAATTTATACCATAATTAATTTAGGATTATAATTAATAGACAGTTTTTTACTCCTTAATTAAAGAGGTATAATTAATGGGCAGATTTTTACTCCTTAATTAAAAGTGTCCATATATCCCACGTTTCTCTCTCCCTATCATTTGTAACCAGCCGTTTTCCCCTCCCCTTTCTTCATCTTCTCCCTTCCTTCTTCTTCAAATTGTAGAATTCAGACCTTCAAGATTCAACAAGTCGAAATTGCTACATTCTGTTCTTCATCGTTTTCAGAAATTGGCGATCATATATATGTTCTTCATCTTTTCTTCTCTCAAATCCACCATTGACAGCCATTAAAAAGCTTGAAAGCTTGAATTCAAATTTGGGTTTTCAAAAATCATTATTTGTTTGGATTGGGTGTTGTTGAAAATAATCGGGAATATGGTTTGGAGTTTATATCTCAATTTTGAGGGTTTTTGGTGAAGATNAAAGAATCTTTAATTTCCCAATATTAGCGCATTTAAATAAGGAATTTTAATACTACAATGATTCCTTATTTAATGAAATATCTGAAAGAATATTTACTTCCTTAATTTTAGCGCCTACATAGGAAGATTATATCTACTAAGATTCTGTATTTAATGCATTGTATCTGTTTTATAAAAAATCTATTAACAAGGCGGGTAATTTTCAAATCACGAACATATTTAGTAATATAGTTTCCTACATGGTATAAGAACGAAAAAGTATCAACCTTAAATAAATAGAAAAAGACCACCTTACGTTACGTTTCTTGCGTCTTTGTCTACTTTATTCCTAATGGCTATCACTTGATTCTATCATGAAATGGCGTTGATAATGGAGGTTTTGACTACGTATGCAATAAAGAAAAACATATGAATGAAAAGGAAAAATGAAAAAAATAGTGAAAAGTTAATTTATTGTATTTTTGGCATGGCGTTGGTGTGCTGCTGACGTGACATACGCGTGTGGAGCACCTTACGCCATGGACGTAGTATTATGCTTCACAAGGTGGTATAAAATTTACTTTGTATAACTATATAAAAGTACTAGGATAACCATAAGTTTGAAACTTATTTTCCGCACAAATACATGATTTATCTTATGTATTTTCCTAAAAACCAAACCCCAATCACCGAAACATTGATTTTTGGTTGTGTTTTAAAATATTTTTGATATCCGACAAAAGTGAAAATAAAATAAAAAACAAAAAATGTACGTCGAAATATTTTATTTTGGACAAGTTGCAATTCTAGGCATCTACAAAGTTTGCACGCGTCACCTGAACGAGAATTCGATACCATAAAGCCTTCTCATTAGTTAGTCTTGACAAACTAAATTAACACTCGTGGATAATAATAATTATATAGGTATACGGTTCCGTTTTGTGGGCTCGAAGAACTGCCTCGAGAAAAGCTTATAATGAAGCGAGCTCGAGCTCGGAAACACGAAGATCGAAGGATTGAGATCGGGCATGACCAACGTCGAGCAACGGAATAGCCAGATATCAGTGATCGACCATGGATCTCAGCGGAAATCTCGGAAGTAATTGTATTATTAACGATTATTGACATCAATCATGGATTTTATTTCCGAAATTAAAGTTGTACCTTATTTAGGATTCCTCTACTATATAAGGAGGAACCCCATTCATTTATATCACATATAAATTCACTGAGAATAATAATACACTGCTCTTTACTTGCTTACATTTTTACTACTATTCTTATTGTTCTTAACACCTGACCTCGAGCCTGCTCCTAATCGAGGTCGACATATTGCTACAACACTTGCTTGATTTATTTTTACCGTTCAATTCATTTATTTAATTCGTCATTTATCAATTGGTATTGAATCAGATCACGTATCCTTAAAACCACAATACAAGTTTAATTGTTACTCGTATTTCGAGGTAAATAATTTGGCGCCCACCATGGGGCTAAGGATAATAGTGATTGTCAAGTGCTAATTCTGGTAAAACACACTATTTTACGCTTGTTCTTGTCAAGAATTTTTATTTTCTTGTTGAATCATGTCAAACTCACAAAACATATCTACACATGACGACAATGGTCTAGGACTCCACCGAGAAAACCAGAACGTAATTGCTCCAGGAATCGAGGTGCCGTAGGCTGACCTCGGAAGAGCACCGCCCGTCAACCCCGTCGATGCCAGTTCACATGTTTCTTTGAATGCGTATTTAGGCACGGACCCCGAAGGAAGTGTACGCAGAGAGGGTCGAACTGATGGTCGAGGTACACAAGGCAGAGGAGACGAAAGAGTCAGTCTCCAAGTAATATTCGAAATGCTTCAAGCTCAACAAACAACCATCGCTCAGTTGCAAAATCACCACAGAGCACCAAATAGGGTCGAGTAGGAGGTTACTCGCTGTACTGAGCCGGTACCTGAAAGATCGGGTGATAACACCTCGACAACCGATCCTGCTACAATGAGGATGCTCGAGGAGCTCACTAAGAGAATCGAATGGGGAGAGAAGAAAATCAAGGCCAACGATAAGAAGGTGAAAACTTACAACTTCCGAGTTGACCAGATACCGGGGGCACCACCATTCTTAAAAGGAATGGATTCAAAAAAGTTTGTGCAAAAAGCATTCCCTCCGAGTGCGGCTCTGAAGCCCATCCCAAAGAAGTTCCGTATGCCATACATACCTAAATACAACGGGGACCTCAGACCCCAATGAGCATGTTACTTCTTACACGTGCACCATTAAGGGTAATGATTTGGAGGATGACGAAATCCATTCTGTATTACTGAAGAAGTTCGGAGAGACCCTGTCGAAGGGAGCCATGATTTGGTATCACAACATGCCACCGAATTCTATCAATTCATTCGCCATGTTGGCAAATTCATTCATAAAAGCACACACCGGGTCCATAAAGGCTGCAACAAGAAAATTAGACCTCTTCAAAGTGAAACAGATGGATAATGAGATGCTAAGGGAGTTCGTATCTCGATTCCAATGCATGGAGTTTCCACCAGTCACTGATGATTGGATTGTTCAGGCTTTCACCCAAAGATTGAATGAACGGGTTTGATGGCATCGCGCCGGTTGAAACACAATTTGATCGAGTATCCAGTTGTGACTTGGGCAGATGTTCAAAATCGATATCAGTCGAAGATCAGGGTCGAAAACGACCAATTGGGAGCCCTTTCGGGTTCAGTACATCCAAACTGGTCTACAGGTAAAAATCAGAGGGATGTTTATAGAGAATCAAGGCCGAATAAAGATCGGTACTAGCCATATATTGCAGATCGGAGGAATAACGGTCGGGGACGCAATTCCACCCGGAACAATCGAAGAAGTGATAGAGGGAAAAGTTATCGAGGACTTATGAGTAAGACTGGCTTCAAAAAATATGCAGATCCCACAGAAACACGTCGGCTATCAGAGTACAATTGCAACGTCGACGCATCGGGGATCGTGTCAGCCATCGGAAGGATCA
This sequence comes from Nicotiana undulata, assembly GCA_005239495.1. Taxonomy (NCBI): domain Eukaryota; kingdom Viridiplantae; phylum Streptophyta; class Magnoliopsida; order Solanales; family Solanaceae; genus Nicotiana; species Nicotiana undulata. The sequence continues at coordinate 39,738 of ML291903.1, forward strand.
AAGATACTAGGTGGCCCAGACCTATACAGACCAATCCTTCCAAGGGAACCCAAATTTAATGTGTAAGTATCATGGCACGCATAGTCATAGGACCAAATATTGCAGGCAGCTGAGGGATGAGGTACCTCGATTATTCAACGAAGGTCATCTCTGAGAGTTCCTCAGCGAGCGAACTAAAAATCATTTGAGAGAAAGAGACGCCAACAGAAAAAATGAACAAGAAGAACCTCAACATGTTATTCACATGATCGTCGGCGGGGTTGATGTCCCACAAGGACCTATATTAAAACGTACTAAGGTGTCTATCACTAGAGAGAAACATACTCGAGACTATGTGCCCGAAGGCACTTTATCATTCAATGATGAAGAAGCGGAAGGCATTTCTTAGTTTAAACGTGTTCTAGTGGATCCAGGTAGCTCAACAAACATAATCAGATCGAGGGTTGTAGAGCAACTCGGCATGCGGGACCAAACTGTACCTGTATCTCGAGTCCTAAACGACTTTAACATGGCTAGTGAAACAACAAAAGGGGAGAAAATCCTACCAGTAAACGTAGACAGAACCATCCAAGATACAAAATTCCATGTCATCGAAGGCGACATGAGATATAATGCACTGCTCGGAAGGCCTTGGATCCACAACATGAGGGCAGTAACATCGACCCTTCACCGAATGATGAAGTTCCCGACGACGGATGGTGTGAAAACGGTTTATGAAGAACAACACGTTGCAACGGAAATGTTTGCGATCGATAAGGTGACGCCGATATCAACACCTTCGACTTCATAAAAAATCGAGCACCAAAGATAAGTAGACGACCAAATAGCAATCACCGCCCCCAACCTCGAGTGAATCGGAGAAATAGGTAGTAGAAGAAGAACAAGAAGAGAATTTTCTAACTCCTCAAACTTTTATTGTTCCCGAAGAAACAGATGCAATAAACAGTCGAGGAGCTGGAACATGTGATACTAATCGAGTATCTGCCTGAACGAAAGGTATACCTGGGAGCGGGGTTAACCCCTGAACTCAGCAAAAAACTCATTCAATTTCTTATTGATAACATGGAGTGCTTTGCGTGGTCCCATTTAGACATGATAGGAATCCCACCGAGGATAATAACGCATCGCCTAAGCCTGGATCCCAAGTTCAGACCGATAAAGCAAAAGAGAAGGCCCCAGTCCGAGGTAAAGCATGCCTTCATAAAGGACGAGGTAACCAAATTTCTCAATATAAGGTCAATTCGGGAGGTACAATATCCCGAATGGTTAGCTAACATAGTCGTTGTCCCCAAAAAGGGGAACAAACTTAGAATGTGTGTAGACTATAAGGACTTGAACAAAGCATGTCCGAAAGACTCTTTTCCGTTGCCTAAAATCGATCGCATGATCGACGCCACGGCCGACCACGAGATCCTTACTTTTCTCGACGTCTATTCTAGGTACAATCAGATCCAAATGGACCCAGAAGACCAAGAAAAGACTTCTTCACTAAGTATGGACCTATTGTTATAATGTAATGCCATTTGGGCTAAAAAATGCAGGAGCTACATATCAACGCCTAGTTAAAAAATGTTCGAAGACCAGATAGGTAAATCAATGGAAGTTTACATTGACGACATGTTAGTTAAGTCCCTGCGTGTAGAGGAACATTTGACTTATTTGCAGGAAACATTTGAAATCTTGAGGAAGTATAAAAAGAAGCTCAACCCCGAGAAATGTGCTTTCGAGGTTGGTTCAAGCAAATTCCTCAGCTTCATGGTGTCAAATTGGGGAATCGAAATCAACCCCGATAAGATTAATTCCATCGAGGACATCACTGTCGTAGATAGTGTAAAAGCCAAAAAAAGGCTAACCGGACGGATAGCTACCTTGGGTCGATTCATCTCGAGGTCATCAAATCTGAGCCACAAGTTTTTCTTCTTACTCAAAAAGAAAAATGATTTCGCATGGACCCCGGAATGTCAATAGGCATTGGAAGAATTGAAGCGATACTTATCGAGCCCACCCCTGCTTCACACTCCGAAGGCATATGAGAAGCTTTACTTACACTTAGCGGTGTCCGAGATCGCGGTAAGGGGTGTCCTAGTTTGAGAAGAGCAAGGTATGTAGTTTCCTATTTATTACGTAAGTCGAACCTTAGAAGATGCTGAATCTAGGTATCCACACCTAGAGAAATTGGCACTTGCATTAATAAGCGCATCTAGAAAATTAAAGCCATATTTCCAATGTCACCCCATATGTGTGATAACCACTTATCCACTCTGTAATGTTTTTCACAAGCCCAAATTATCGGGCCAATTGGCCAAATGGGCTGTCGAACTCAGCGGGTACGATATCGAGTATCAACACCGAACGACCATCAAGTCTTAAATTTTGGCGGACTTCGTGGCGGATTTTACGCCAACCCTCGTACCTGAAATGGAAAAGGAGATTCTACTAAAATCAGGTACATCATCAGGGGTATGGACCATCTTCACGGACGGTGCCTCGAATGTGAAAGGATCTGGGCTCGGCATTATTTTGAAACCGCCTACGGGTAGAATTTAGAAAATCCATTTAAACTTCCAAATTGACTAACAACAAGGCCGAGTATGATGCCATGGTTGCAGGTCTCGAGCTAGCTAAAATATTGGGAGCAGAAGTCGTTAAAGCTAAATGCGACTCTCTACTGGTAGTGAACCAGGTGAACAGAACCTTCGAAGTTCGAGAGGATAGGATGCAAAGGTACTTAGACAAATTGCAGGTAGCCTTGCACCATTTTAAAGAGTGAACTCTACAAAATATACCTCGAGAACAAAACACCGAGGCTGATGCACTTGCCAATTTGGGATCATTGATCGAAGAAGATGAGATCAGCTCGGGGACTGTCGTCCATCTCTCGAGGTTTGTGATCAAGGAAGGAAATGCTGAAACAAATTCTACGAGCTTAACCTAGGACTGGAGAAATAAATACATCGAGTACCTGAAGAACGGAAGGCTTCCATTGGATTTCAAAGAATCTAGGGCCTTACGGACTAAAGCCGCTCATTTCACATTAGACGTAGGTGGAATGTTATATAGAAGGACGTTTGATGGTCCATTGGCAGTATGCTTGGGACCGGGAGAAACAGACTATGTTCTGCGAGAAATCCACGAAGGCACTTGTGGGAATTATTCTGGCGCCGAGTCACTAGTTCGAAAGGTCGTTAGAGTATGTTATTATTTGGATAGCATGGAATTTTTTTTCGAAGATGCGATAAATGTCAAAGGTTTGCACCAATGATCCACCGGCCTGGCGAACAACTTCACTCGGTCATATCCCCATGGCCATTCATGAAATGGGGAATTGACATCATCGTCCCTCTGCCATCGGCCCCAGGTAAAGCTAAGTTCATTTTATTCATGACTGACTATTTCTCTAAATGGGTTAAAGCACAAGCCTTGGGAAAGATTAGGGAGAAAGAAGTGATAGATTTCATATGGGACCACATAACATGTCGATTCGGGATACTTGCAGAAAAAGTATGTGACAATGGCAAACAATTCATCAACAACAAGATAACGAAATTCCTCGAAGATCATAAAATATAGAGAATACTATCAACACCGTATCACCCTAGTAGGAACGGACATGCCGAGTCAACGAACAAGACTATCATTCAAAACTTGAAGAAAAGGCTAAACGAAGCTAAAGAGAAGTGGAGGGAAATATTGCCCGAGGTCCTATGGGCATATCGGATGACATCGAAGTCCAGTACAGGAGCAACTCCGTTTTCCTTAGTGTATGGCTCCAAAGCCTTGATACCGGTCGAAGTCGGAGAGCCCAGCGCCAGGTTTCGACACGCAACAAAAGAATCAAACCGCGAGGCCATGAATACCAGCCTCGAGTTGTTAGATAAAAAATGAGAAACTGCACTCTTTTGAATGGCTGCACAAAAGCAACGAATCAAAAGGTACTACAACAGAAGAACCAACCTTCGCCACTTCAGAGTCGGGGACTTAGTCCTAAGAAAAGTCACCATCAATACTCGAGATCCTAACGAAGGGAAACTCGGCCCTAATTGGGAAGGACCCTACCAAATCCTCGACATAGTCGGGAAAGGATCTAACAAACTCGGAACGATGAACGGCGAACCACTGCTGAATAACTATAACATATTACTTCTTAAGCGATATTATTGCTAAGGTATGACTTTCTGTTTTCTTTCGTTTATATACATATTTAGAACTAACTCATTGATGGAGCCCGACCAAAAACATCGAGACCTCAGGTTTTAAAGTACGTGTTGCACTCTTTTTCCCTTAGATCGATTTTTATCCCAAATGGGTTTTTTCGGCAAGATTTTTAACGAGGCAACAATTATTTGCTACCTGAGGATAATTCAACAGTATTCAAGGCTTCTTTGCAATCAACCTCAAATATTGGGGGGCATCACCCTCGGATGTTATGTGTTCGAGAAATGTACCTCGCGTCAATGGGCCTCGATCGGAAATTTTTTGTAATGGTCCAAACAGTCGAATGAACCGTGTGCGTATAGATTAGCCGAGCCCCGGCGACAAAATATGTACGCATGTATAAATTATTCAAAGAAGAATTTGTTCTTTATCGCATATCTCGTGTCTCGAATAAAATTTTACACAAATCATATACTTACGATTCTGGTCTATTGTGAAAAACTAATACTTGTGAAAAATGGCTCAAGAGCCAAGTACAAACATACTTAAAACACTCGGGGACTGCATACTCGAGTCATCTAAATTCGAAGTCACAAGACCTCAAAGAGGCACCCCTCGATATATAGGCCAAGGCCATTATACTCGGGAACTAACATTTCGAACAAGTTCGAAATGTTATCAGGAAATAATTCCAAGAGACATACCCGAAGGTTATGGCCACATCGAAGGCTACAACCATATTAAAGGCTACAACCAAAATAACGCGACCCGGAGACGTCCGAATTTTGCAATAAACAAAAGGCCTTCAAATACTTTGAAAAATCGGTTAAAAAGGATACCCTCGACAAAGCAATTAAAAAAGGGCTTCGATAAAATCAGCCCTCGAATAACTAAAAGGCTTCGATAATATCAGCCTTCGAAAACCTCAAGGGGTATCAAACTATCTTAACAAAAACACGTTGAGACAAAAACAAAAAATGGTGTTTCGATCATCAGACCCTAAAAAAATACAATGGGTATAAAAAACATATGCCAAGGCATAAAGAAATTTTCACTAAGTTATTTTAAGACGAAAAGGGGAAAATAATAGCCATTTTCTGAGGCCAAATCGGCCCAATATAAAGAGGCAAAGGGCCAATACAATTGGAGTTCGAGACCTTGTTCTCACTCGATTCGGACCCAAGGGTTCCGCTATTCCGAGCTCAAATAAAGTCGATTATAGCTCGAGGATTCACCGAAAAACCCTAAAGGGTATATTGATGTAAGCTCAAAACTTATCCATCATTTAATAGAAGTTTAAGGGTTTACTTTATTCTTAAGTTCAAAATTTATTCGAACTTGGTTATAAAAATAATACGTCTATGGATTCAATCAAGCCACCCGAGACAAAATCTCGAATGTATTTCCGAGCTCGCAGACTTACCCTCGTACAACCGAAAAACTTAAGGTTTTGCTCCAACTACGAGCGAAGGTTGGAAAAACAACAACAATATAAATTTTCAACATTTTCAATAAAGACAAAAAACACATTTGGACTTGAAGTCTATGAAGGCATTCGAAGAAAAGTCTTTCTATTATATATCAAAAAGTATGTACAAAAGACCAATCAAGGCCTTACAAAAAAAGAAACTAAAATCTAACTACGATCGGGGCCATCTTCCTCGGGATTCACTTCTTCTCGAGGAGCTTTTCCAGTAGCGACTTCTTCTTCAGGCCCCCCCATCGGAATCGCCTCGACTGTCCTCTTCATCATCATCCTCATCAGAGGAGGAGGCAAGTTGCCTGGCTTCGGCTTCAAGCTCTTTGGCCCAAGCAATTTCCTTGCAGAGGTCAAAGCCTCGAGCATGAATTTCCTTGAGGGTTTCCCTTCGGGATTGGTTCTTTGCAAAATCATTGCTCCACCGCTCTCGGTTGGAAGCCTCCCTTAGCTATGTTTGAACATCCTCAGCATCAGACCGGTACATGGAAATGGACTTGTCCACCATGACCTTGGTCTTCTCGTCCTCCGCCTTGGCCTCAACAAGCCTAGATTCAAGTTCCTCGACCTTCTTGGCCTGGGCCAAGCTTTTCTCTTTAATGTTTCGAAATATGGCCTCATTCGAGGATAGTTTAGCAGGGGCTGCCTCCTTTTCCACGGCTAGGAAATCCATGCTCCCTTTCCACCAATCACAATCAACCTTAACCTGATCGACCTCTGCCCAGAGCAACTCGATCCTTTATACCTTCTACTTCAGCTAAGATAGCGAATTATTAGCTTCCACAGTCGAGTTGATTCCATACTTTATCAGAAGGATGGTTACATGATTATCTAATTCAACCTCTTCTTCACGAGCCTTGGCCAGGTCCGCTTGAAGGTCCTTTATGACCTCGTCCTTTTGGCCGCAAAGTATCTTTAGAGCATTTCTCTCTTCTGAGACCTTCTGGAGTTCGGTCTCACACTGACTAAGGTCAACTCGAAACTTAGTAGAGGCCTATACAAGTAAGAAAGCACAAGTTAGATTTATAGGGAAAAAAGGCAAAGGCAAATAACCAACAACGACTGATGCTTACCCGAGAAAAGAGAAGTTGGGCTTCCGCCATAAAAATCGAAGCATAGCTGATGTAGGAGGCGTCATCGACCCCAACAAAGCAATCCCGGAAAGGATCACCTACGCTAGAGCCTCCGCCAATATCAGGAATCTTCAACGCTCGGGCCTCCCTTATTGCCTCTTCAGAAAAAACCGGCAGCGAAGGTAATTGACCTGTTGTCATGGCCCCAAGCGAGTTGCTCGGGGAGTTCTGACCGATTTTTTGAGTGTCGACCGGACCAGCCCGGTGTAGAAGTTATTGACCGACAAAAAATCTCGACCTCTGAGACTCGGGATTCATGTCTGAATTTTTCTTCAAAGCCTCCTCGATACAAGGCTTAGCCGCAGCAGACGACAACTCGAAAGGTGTGGCGATTTTGATGGCTTTCTTGGGATGGACCATCAGTGCCGAAGTATCTTCTTCTTCCTCATCTTCATATCTCAGTTTATGGACCGTGTCCGCCGAGAGAGCGACCGTTTTTATCCTCACCCTTCGAGGTTTGGCTTTGGGGGCCTCGGACTGTGAGGCACTTTTTCTCTTCTTGTCCTTTTCCGGTTTCGGAGCCGGGGACTCAGTTTCTCCTCCTCCACTTGAAGGCCTCAGAATGGCATCCTTGGTCAAGCCTACGTAGAGGAAAATTAGCGACGAACGAAGTATGAAGTTACTTCAGAATACATAGGGAGAGATCCTTACCATGGTTTTTGGCCTCCCGCCTGCCTTTTTCCAAATCCCACCATGCTCGTACGGCACGAGTTGAAGTAAAGGCTAGCTTTCGGAGCCTATCTTTGAGATCGGGCACCACTTGAGGCATCCAAAAGGCAGCTGCATGTCGAAGGGAAATATTAGGCAAAGTAAAAAGAAACACAAAGATCGAGATATGACACTTATGATCGATGTTCCATTCATCAGGGAACGATATCTTCTCCTTCGGTATTATATCGCAGGTCCTCACCCATATGAAGCGGCTCATCCAACCTCGGTCCTTGTCCTTGTTGATGCTCGAGAATAAGGCCTTCGTTGCCCGGCATTGAAGCTTAATCAGTCCTTGATGAAGTCGAGGCCGGTACAACCGTATAAGATGATTCAGAGTGAACTCCACCCCCCGGCCTCGTTGGAGAAAAAGCGCAGTATGATTACTGTGCGCCATTGTGAAGGGTGGATTTGGCCGAGGGTAACTTCGTACCTCCTGCAGAGGTCGAGGATCACGGAGTCAATGGGACCCAGTGTGAAGGGGTAAGTGTAAACACTTAAGAACCCCTTCACGTGTGTAGTGATGCTCTCTTCAAGGGCCGGAAGGCGCACCACTACCTCAGAGCTCCAATTGCAGCCTTTCTTCATGGCCTCGATGTGGCTCTTCGTAATCGAACACATATACATCGACACATGTTCACATTGGTCCGGTACCGATGAGGGGTTCTCGACTTTGAAGTCGGATTTTAGAACGCATGGGCCAGGAACATACTCATGGGGGGCCGGTTCTACCGGCGTTTTATCACCGGCCGGACGAGAAGAGGAAGATGACGCCTTTTCTTTCTGCGACACAGTCTTGGAGGTTTTCGCCATTTGTGTAAGTAAAGAAAGTCGAAGATAGGTATAAAATTGGTGGCTCCGGTGAGAACAACGGCGGCGTAACAGGTTTCGATAAAAGGAAGAGGAGAAGGGTTAGAAAGCTAAGAGTTTTAACTAAAGCAAAAGTAAAGTTTGATCCAATATAAGAGGTGATATTTATAGGCTTGTGGCGTCGGTTCGGTTGCACTAGTGGCCGACTGTTGACTGACATGCATTGATCATTTGGGGAACCGAACCGACGGGATGTTTTGGTCACATCCATCGCTTACTTCATGAAGACGACGTCATGATCGAGGTGTAAGGGAATCGAGGCTCAAGTCATTTCTTATCATTTCATTCTAAGAAACGCGGGGACTATTTGTATACGGTTAAAATCGAGTATGTCCGATTTTATGGGCTCGAGGAATTGCCTCGAGAATAAGCTCATAATGAAGAGTGCTCGAGCTCGAAGAAACGAAGACTGAAGGATCAAGATCTGGCATGACCAACGTCGAGCAACGGAATATCGAGATATCAGTGATCGACCATGGATCTCGACGGAAATCTTGGAAGTAATTGAATTATTAGCGGTTATTGACATCAATCATGGATTTTGTTTCCGAAATTAGAGTTGTACCTTATTTAGGATTCCTCTATAAAGTGAAACCCCATTCATTTGTATCACATATACATTCACTAAGAAATAATGATACGCTGCTCTTTACTTGCTTACATTTTTACTACTGTTCTTATTGTTCTTAATACCTGACTTCGAGCCTGCTCCTAATCGAGGTCGACATATTGCTACAATACTGGTTCAATTCATTTATTTAATTCATCATTTCCAATTGGTATTGAATCAGATCACATATTCTTAAAACCACAATACAAGTTTAATTGTTATTCGTATTTCGAGGTAAACAATATAATAACATAATAAATAGAATTGGAGCTTTTAGACTACTTCCTGAAAAGTAGCGATTTAATTGCTGTAAAAATGTAAGTCAAACATTCTCATGTATGACAGTAGACAAGTTATTTATCTTCTCATTCAAGAAGAACATTATTAGTGGGCGTTTGGATATAAGAATTGTTAAATTCTAAAAAAATGATTAAAAAAAATTTCATTGAAAATATAATTTGAAATGTAGAGTTGCGTTTGGACATGAATATAATTTTGGGTTGTTTTTGAAGTTTTGTGAGTAATTTGAGTAAAAATTTTGAAAAATAATGTTTTGGAGTTTTTCAAAATTTCGTAAATTTCCAAAATGCATCTTCAAGTGGAAATTCGAACTTTTATGAACAAACGCTGATTTCGGAAAAAAATAAAAAGAATTTGGAAAAAAGTAAAAAGAATTTGGAAAAAAGAGAAAAATTTCTTATGTCCAAACGGACTCTTAGTTTCGGCCTAAATCGGGGGGCGAACCTAGCATATAATTACTGACGGTTACGGAGCAAAATGTTACATGTAAGATTTATTAAAATTACAAAAATAATAAATATGAACCATAACTTTAAAAATAGAATGAAATCAATATTAAAAACTTTAAAAATTAAACATATAGAGTTTAAATCCTGAATTCGCCTCTGGACCGACAAGGATGGGGTGGCTAATAAAATGCTAGTCTTGATTATTTTTAAGAAGGGTTAGAACCCGAAGGTTTTGATTGAATATAAAGAGACGTGAGGTTTGAGTGAGTGCACATCACATGTTCAAATCTATTATTGCGGATAAAGCATGATACTTAAATGGACAAAGGTATTCTTCCTGTCCGTTTCAATTAATTTTTTGGTTGTTTTCATATAAATTAATCCCCCTTTGATTATAGATTTTGTCAATTTTTTTGACAAAATTTGTTTGTTTATAAATTTTATCTATATTTTGGCAGATTTTGAAATAAAATTTTCAAATCCCAAACTAGCTCTATATCGGTTTTTGATCCAAAATATTACCTATGGTTTTTTTAATAATTTCAAAACTTACCCCAAACTTTTGTATTTTATAAAAAACGCATTATCTATTATGACCCAATTAATCCACCATCTAGTTACTATTTTTTTTTGAATTGATAGATCTTGTAATATTATGGCAATTTGACGAATTGAGTAGTATTGATTGTGTTATTAGCAGTTGACATTAAAATATCATGTTATGATTTTAGGATAGTGTATTGTGTAGTTCATTATAAACATGTAAATTTATGCATAAGTTATCTATGTTCAGGACTATGGTGTATGAATGGCATCGATGAAGGTTATGCATATACAAGATTAGCAAGTTTATTTGTTTGGTATTGTTGGATTAGCAAATATATGGTATTGTTTAATGTTATTTTTAAGACGAAGAAGATGCCCGAAGAATGGAGGTGGAGTTCGATGTTTCCTCTTTACAAGAACAAGGGTGATATCCAAAATTGCAACAATTATAGGGGTATCAAGTTATTGAGTCACACTATGAAGGTTTGTGAGAGAGTGGTGGAGGCCAGGGCGAGGAGGTATGTCACGACCCAAATTTCCCTCCGTTGAGTATCATGATGACACCTAGTCTTAAGGACTAGGTAAGCCTAACAGTTACTGAATAACAACGATAATAAAAGGAAAACTAACAGTCTCAATATAAAATCTTGACAAAATTTGCAAATCTTCCCAAAATCCGATAATACAAGTCGTAAGCTCTACGAGTCTTCTACAACTTCTAAATAAGACTGTTTGGAAATAAATACAACAGTTGAATAGAAACAGAAGGTGACTCTGAAGCCTGCGAACGCAACAACAGGTTACCTTGAGTCTCCTCGGCAATCATCCGCACAACTACTAACAACCAAAACCTAGATCCGTGCAAACAAAAATGCAAAGAAGTGTAGTATGAGCACACCACAGCGGTGCCTAGTAAGTATCAAGACTATCCTCGGAAGAGTAGTGACGAGGACTAGTCAAGACACCACTGGTCTACAAAATAACTGACATGAATATAGAAATAACCGAACACTACATCTATCTAAGGCTTCACGGAATAATTTACAACAATGACGATATAATGCAGAAGGAAATTTCAGAAATTAACCAACGAAACATCATAAAAATTCACAGAAAGATGGACAGCAAAACAAGCCAAATCGGAAGAAAAACACAACGCAATAGAGAACACCAATAACTCAACTCTACGTCTGTTTGTTCACATCGGGCCTTAGCCATTAAAATCCATAAACTGGTGGAAACCTTTAAACATCGGTTCATATGAAAAACTTTGCAAATATACTCATTTTAGTATAGTAGGCTCTCATTTGAAAACATACTTTCTCCAAATGTGTATATAAGTATATTTAATAGAGTGAAATACCAAAAACATAGTTTCTTTAAAAATACGAACTTTCCAACAATGCTTTTCCCAATAAATGACTTCCAAATATCATTTTATGCAAGACAAATGCTTTTTTTACTTTCGATGTAAAAGTCATTCAAATATAATCATTTAGAAACCATTGCTTTTTCAATAATACTTTTCAATGAAATCTAGTAATCATAATCTCCTCAAGATAAATCTAGCGGAACTCAGTCCGCAACTCAAAACTTGCCATACAGTACATGAGGAACCTCAAGTCATTGTCAATAAATGCAGTAAGAGATCAGTATGAATATACTGATTAAAATAACGGAATATTAACTCTTAAACAAGTGCAGTAAATATCAAAACAACGGAAATAATAATGCAAAGACAAGTGCACGGCATCACCCTTCGTGCTTTTACTCTCATCCTCACAATAAATGATAAAAACGGCACGACATGTCCCCTCGTGCTAAAGATCATAAACATGGCACGGAATGTCCCTTCGTGCTAAAATAACATAAACATTTCACGGAATGTCCCCTCGTGCTAAAATAACATAAACATGGCACGGGATGTCCCCTCGTGCTAAATAACATAACATGGCACATAATGTCCCCTCGTGCTAAAATAACATAACATGGCACGGAATGTCCCCTCGTGCTAAATAACATAAACATGGCACGAAATGTCCCCTCGTGCTAAATAACATAAACATCGCACGGAATGTCCCTTCGTGCTAAAATAACATAAACATGGCACGGAATGTCCCCTCGTGCTAACTAACATAAACATGGCATGGAATGTCCCCTCGTGCTAAATAACATAAACACGGCATGGAATGTCCGTGCTAAATAACATAAACACGGCACGGAATGTCCCCTCGTGCTAAATAACTAAACAATAGTTTGACAAGGAAATCTATAATAAGAACAATAAATCACAACATCCCGGCAAGGGAGTCAACAATGCAAACAAAATCATTAACAACATAAACAATAATAGAAACCATACCATCCCGGCAAGGGAGTCAACAATGCAAACAAAATCATTAACAACATAAACAATAATAGAAACCATACCATCCCGGCAAGGGAGTCAACAATGAAAACAACATCATCCCGACAAGGGAAACAACTATAACCAATCTCACCTAAGCAATTAGCTTTACGGAATAAACTCAGCTTAAACAACGGCCCAGTAATAGGCAACATCAAGGAAAAACAACAACAACATAAATGTTTATCAACTAGACCCAAGTAGCACATAAGGACAAAAAATCATATAAATCACAATGTAGGACTCACGGCCATTCTTGACACCAACGAACGGATGTTCCAACTACGACTAAACAACTATAAAACTAGATAACACTAATATAGTCAATTTGGCAGTTTTAGGAAGCAAATATAGCATGCAGATAAGAGCGGTGAAATATTCAGTTAAGTCAATTAAGATCAAATAGCCAACAAAGGAGTCCAAAAGCAAGTAATTCTAATTTAAGCAGGAAAGGATGAAATTAACAACCAAGGATTCAAATGTAACAATTTTAATTCATACACAGGTAACATAAGAACCTATAAATCCTAAAAGGCCAATCTACTAGAAAATAAGTCCGAGTACGCACTCGTCACCTCGCATACTCAGACTACAATCAACAAAGAAGAATCAATCCTAAGGGGTAGTTCCCCCACACAAGGTTAGGCAAGATACTTACCTCAAAGACGACAACTCGGTACTCACAAATGAACTTCTAGGGCGGAAAGGCCTCCGGACGACTCAAAATCAACTAAAAGAACTTCAAAATACACATAACACGTATAAGGAACTATTCCGAATAATAAAGTTTCAATCTTTACAAAATTATAAGAATCGACATAAAAGTCGACCTCCGAGCCCGCACCTCGGAACCTGACAAATTTTATAAAAATCCGATTACCCATTCCGATACGAGTTCACCCATACTAAATTTATTAAATTCCGATACCATTTGGTTCTTCAAGTCATAACTTGTCAGTTTAGAAATTTTCTTTCAAACCCCAGAATTTCCTTAACCCAAAACACAAATTAAATGATAAAAACAAGGACTAATTCATGAAATATAGTTAATTCTAGTGGAAGAACACTTACCCATTCGATTTGTGTGAAAAATCCTTCATAAATCGCCAAGAACCGAGCTCTAGAAGTCAAAATATGATAATAATGGCCTAACCCTCGATTTTGGAATATAATCTGTTCTGCCCAGGTATTTGAGCATTGCGATCGCGGACACAAGGATGCGATCGCATAGAAGAAAATGATGTTCGCCAAAAGAGTACTATGCGATCGCGAAGGGACAGATGCGATCGCATTGAATAAAATGTGGCTACTGCCCAGGTGCTATGCGAACGCAATTGCCCATATGCGATCGCGAAGAAGACTTGCCCCCAGCCCCATTCCCTACTGTGCGATCGCGAATTACAGGAAGCGAACGCGGAGGGTATCACCGGTAGAGCTATGTGATCGCGGACCAGGTAGTGCGATCGTGATGAGGAAAAATGGGCGGATTAAGGAAACACTATGCGATCGCGACTACTCCTATGTGATCGCATAGAAGGAAACCAGAAGTCAGATTTTCAGCAGTTCAAACATAGAGAAAAATGACCCGAAACCCATCCGAAATACACCCGAGGCCCCCGCGACCCTGTCTAATCACACGAACAAGTCATATAACCTAGCACTGACTCGCTCGAGGTTTCAAAACACATAAAATAACACTAAAACGATGAATCAAACCAAAATCAAACTTATGAATTTTCAAAACTTCAAATATCAAGACTCGCGTCGAAACCTCTCAATTCAACCCGGAATGACGTAAAATTTTGCAGACAAGTCACAAATAACAAAACGGACCTACAACCATTCCCGTAATTTCATTCCGAGTCCGATATTAAAATTTCACCTATCGACCGAAATTGCCGAAATTCTAACTTTCGCCAAATTACCTCAAATCACTCTACGGACCTCCAAATCCAATTCCGGACGCACGCCTAAGTCCAAAATCATCATACAAAGCTGTTGACATTAACCAAAATTCATTCCGAGGACGTTCACACAAAAGTCAAACCTCCGGTCAACTTCCATCACTTAAGCTTCAAAAACTAAAAATTTTCTTCCAATTTGACTCTGGATTATCCGGTAACTGAATCTAACTATGCACACAGGTCGATATACATAATGTGAAGCTGTTAAAGACCTTACACCACCGAACGAAGCTTAAATTCACAAAACGAACGGTTGGGTCATTAATTCTCCCCCTCTTAAACAAACGTTCGTCCTTGAACGTGCCAAAATTCACCTTGAACTCATCCGATCAATGATTGTACACTTCTAACACATACCCGTGGGTGATCCCACGTCACCCAAACCCACATAATCCTGACGAAACAATCACAACCGCAATATAGCCTTCACAACACCACCGATAAGCCTCATACCTCAATTTCTTACCTTCTACTCATTTCTCCAAAGACCCGATTCTAAATCCATATCCGGCATTAGCCTCGACCAGCTGCCTGAACTCATGACTACACCCATAAGGAACGACCACACAACTTAGCACATCACACATAGGCTCAAATAATACTTTTGATCACCATAGCTGGCCGAAATCAACTCAACCTTGGCAATTAGCCTCACATATGAAAGAACTCCGTTCCAAACCCCATAATATTGATAATGACGCAATAAACACGAAGACTTCATTATTAAACACCCGAATCACCAGGCCACAACTAATACCACCAGACACATATCCCGCAAGCTAAAACTAATGGATCACATAACAAAATGACTGAATATGAATGTAGAAACATATAATGGAACTATCAAACAAGACCATAGGCATAACTCTCTATCAATACTGATTTACCAAAAGCAATATAACAAGGAAGAAGCAAAGCATATGAACAATTCACAAGGATTCCATCCTAATAAAATTTCCACCGCGGTACTCAACTCGGTCCAAACATATCGAATCAAAATTATCACGAGGACCTCGCCCTCAACTCTGAATCACATACCGAGAATATATCACACCAATTGAAATTCCTCCACTAATTCATCTCAGCTGATAAAATCACAACGTCAACTGAGTTCACATCTCGATGGAGTATCAAATCACAACTCGTAAACAAAATACTCAGGAAAATCACATAAAGCTTACCACGAAGAACAACAAGGACTCCCTTCCAGTTTCACTACTATCAAGAATGAATAAAAAAAATGATAGACACAGGCTACTACTCATAGAATCTCTCAACAGGAGCAAGCACAAAATGGAGTGCAAAACATGAAACTCACCCATAAATGAAACAACAGATAAGGGAACTCATCCCGACCAGTAGAACTATAATGAAATACAGTTGGTGCTCCTCTGTAACACATCAAAACATACCTGGGTGATGATATCTAGCACAACGACCTATAGTTTACTATATGAAACACATCAATGCGTCGGGCATCCCCCTCTTGGGAACCCTCGACTCACCTGAATACCCTACTATAACACACCTACCTGAATCCTGGAACAATCTCTCACCCTGTGTCTACCATCTCCACACTGAAAACAACCTCTCTGCCGGCGTGGCTATGGAAAACATACAATACGAATTCTCTAAGACCCATGAGTACCTGAAAAATCCCCATGCGAAGCTGGTAATGAAAACTGACTGGTTGACGCAAAATTCTCTACCATGTCGTACCTTGCCTCCATAATACGGGCCAGTAGATTCCTCTGATCTACGAGGCCTCATTGCCTCCCTGAACTCTCTCCCAGATCTCGTTTTTCCTTTCTCTCCCGGTCCCACATGCTCTCTAACCGGCGAGCGATCCCTACTACCTGCTGAGACGAGGAATCCTACTCTAACTCTCGAGTCCCGTTGAACCGAATATCATGCCCGAATCTCTCAATGACTCTAAGGACTCATATCCTAACTGAAGCAACCAAGCGAGGTGTATATCTGGCCAACTCACTGAATCTAACGGCATACTCCAATAGTGACATAGAGCCCTGACGCAACTGCTCAAACTCCGCGCGCCGTACATCCTGAAGGAACGGAGGTGCAACCTCCCTCAAAACATCTCCAAAAACTGAATCCACGCTAGTGAAGCTAACTCGTCCAGGTTACCCAACTCATATGCCGCCACCCCTGATCAACCCACTACTCTGAACCTGACACGTGACAAAAGAAATCCCCCTCGCCTCCACAATACCCGAAGTACGAAGATTATAGTGACACTCCTCCAGGAAACCCTAGGCACCATCTTTCGCCCATCCACTGAAAGATAGAAGGGTGGTACTTCCAGTACCTCTCAAGTACAAGGTATTCTTCCCCCGATGTTGCTACTTTAACCACGACTGAACTGAACACATATGTCGTGCTGTCATGACAACTGGTTCCTGACCAATATGACCTCGCTGCTCTGGAGTGTAGACGGTAGGAGTCTCAACTCCTCCCTTGATCCGTGGGTAACTGGTGCACTAGAATCAACCCCGCCTTAGCCAGTTTACCAACTATACTCAAAATTGCGCTCAGGCCTCCTGAAGTCCGAGGTAGCAGCATGTACCTCCAGTACCTATTCCCCAACTAGAACTTCTGGCGACTCCTCAACGGCTGCTCTGGAAGGCATCTCAAATGCGGCACGTGCTGCTCGTAGGCCTCTGTCTCTGACCATTGCGAAGTTTGCTTTGGGGTAACATCATCAGGAACCGCAACTCGTGTTCTCACCGTCGGTGAGAGAATGGTTTGATATTTTCAAACTTCAAGATCAAGGAATTCGCACGATAGGAATGAAGGAAGCAAAATTGTCCTAATAGTTCCGTAGACTCTCAAAGATAAGTATAGACATCTCCGTACCGATCCGCAAGACTCTACTAAACTCGCTTATGACTCGTAGCACCTATGAACCTAGGGCTCTGATACCAACTTGTCACGACCCAAATTTCCCTCTATTGGGTATCGTGATGGAACCTAGTCTTAAGGACTAGGTAATCCTAACAGTTACTGAATAACAACGATAATAAAAGGAAAACTAACAGTCTCAATATAGAATCTTGACAGAATTTGCAAATCTTCCCAAAATCCGATAATACAAGTCGTAAGCTCTATGAATCTTCTACAACTTCTAAATACAACTGTTTGGAAATAAATACCACAATTGAATAGAAATATAAGGTGACTCCGAAGACTGCGAACGCAGTAACAGGTTACCTTGAGTCTCCTTGGCAATCATCCACGCAGCTACTAACAACCAAAACCTAGATCTGTGCAAACAAAAATGCACAGAAGTGTAGTATGAGCACACCACAGCGGTGCCCAGTAACTATCAAGACTAACCTCGGTGGAGTAGTGACGAGGACTAGTCAAGATACCACTGGTCTACGAAATAACTGACATGAATATAGAAATAACCGAACACTACCTCTATCTAAGGCTTCACGGAATAATTTACAACAATGACGATATAATGCGGAAGGAAATTTCAGAAATTAACCAACGAAATATCATAAAAATTCACAGAAAGATGGACAACAAAACAAGCCAAACCGGAAGAAAAACACAATGCGATAGAGAACACCAATAACTCAACTCTACGTCTGTTTGTTCACATTGGGCCTTAGCCATTAAAATCTATAAACTGGTGGAAACCTTTAAACAACAGTTCATATGAAAAACTTGGCAAATATACTCATTTTAGTATAGAAGGCTCTCTTTTGAAAACATACTTTCTCCAAATGTGTATATAAGTATATTTATTAGAGTGAAATACCAAAAACATAGTTTCTTTCAAAATACGAACTTTACAACGATGCTTTTCCCAATAAATGACTTCCAAATATCATTTTATGCAAGACGAATGCTTTTCAAATATACCTTCGATGTAAAAGTCATTCAAATATAATCATTTCGAAACCATTTCTTTTTCAATAATACTTTTCAATGAAATCTGGTAATCATAATCTCCTCAAGATAATCTACCGGAACTCAGTCCGTAACTCAAAATATACCATACAGTACATGAGGAACATCAAGTCATTGTCAATAAATGCAGTAAGAGATCAGTATGAATATCCATATTAAAACAACGAAATATTAACTCTTAAACAAGTGCAGTAAATATCAAACAGGAACAACGGAAATAATAATGCAAAGACAAGTGGACGACATCACCCTTCGTGCTTTTACTCTCATCCTCACAATAAATAAATAGAAACGACACGACATGTCCCCTCGTGCTAAAGATCATAAACATGGCACGGAATGTCCCCTCGTGCTAAAATAACATAAACATAAAACAGAATGTCCCCTCGTTCTAAATAACATAAACATGGCACGAAATGTCCCCTCGTGCTAAATAACATAAACATGGCACGGAATGTCCCCTCGTTCTAAATAACATAAACATGGCACAAAATGTCCCCTTGTGCTAAATAACATAAACAATAGTTTGACAAGGAAAATCAACAATAAGAACCATAAATCACAACATCCCGGCAAGGGAGTCAACAATGCAAAAAATATCATTAACAGCGTAAACAATAATAGAAACCATACTATCCCGGCAAGGGAGTCAACAATGAAAATAACATCATCCCGGCAAGGAAAACAACTATAACCAATCTCGCCTAAGCAATTAACTTTACGGAATAAACTCATTTTAAACAACGGCCCAGTAATAGGCAACATCAAGGAAAAACATCAACAACATAAATGTTTATCAACTAGACCCAAGTATCACATAAGGACAAAAAATCATATTAATCACAATGTAGGACTCACGACCATGCTTGACACCAATGAACGGATGTTCTAACTACGTCTAAACAACTATAAAATTTGATAACACTAATATAGTCAATTTGGCAGTTTTAGGAAGAAAATATAACATGAAGATAAGAGAGGTGAAATATTCAGTTTAGTCAATTAAGATCAAATAGCCAACGAATGAGTCCAAAAGCAAGTAATTCTAATTTAAGAAGGAAAGGATGAAATTAACAACCAAGGATTCAAATGTAACAATTTCAATTCATACATAGGTAACATAAGAACCTACAAATCCTAAAAGGCTAATCTACTAGCAAATAAGTCTGAGTACGCACTCGTCACCTCGCATACCTGAACTACAATCAACAAAGAAGACTCAATCTTAAGGGGTAGTTCCCCCACATAAGGTTAAGCAAGATACTTACCTCATAGACGACAACTCGGTACTCAAAAATAAACTTCTCGGGCGAAAAGGCCTCCGGACGACTCAAAATCAACTAAAATAACTTCAAAATACACATAACACGTATAAGGAACTATTCCGAATAATAAAGTTTTAATATTTACAAAATGTAACGACCTAGTCTGTCGTTACGTAGAACCTGCATTATAATTATTGCTATTGCCTTGTCATAGCTTGGCTTAAATGTTATTGATGTATTAGAGTTGGTAGGCTTGAAATCAGAATGGTTGTTGTGAGAGTTTAGTCATTTAATCTTTAAAACTAGCCTTGAAGTGAGAAAAGTCAATTGAGAGTTGAATTATTGGTAAACGATCTCGGAATGCAGATTTTATGGCTCAGATAGCTTCGTTAGGTGATTTGGGACTTGGGAGTGTGTTCGAAATAATGTTGTGATGCCCGGTGTAGAATTAGGCTTGAATTGGCGAAAGTTAGTTTTTGGCGATTTCCTGTCGGCAGTGGAAAATAGGCTATCGGGGTCGGAATGGAATTCCAACAGTTGGAGCAGGTTCGAAATGTCATTTTGGATGTGTCACCAAAATTTCAGGTCAATCGGAGTTGTTTTGGATAGTTTCAGCATCGTTGGTGGATTTTAGAAATATAAAAATTCTTAGGCTTGAATCCAATGTAAAATTGGTGTTTTGATGTTAGTTTTTTTGTTTTGAGAGTGCAACTAAGTTTGAATGATCATATGTGAGGTGTTGGTATGTTTGGTTGGGGTCCCGAGGGGCTCGGGATTGATTTCAGATGGTTAGCGGGAAGTTCGGAACTTGAAATATGCAGCTTCAGCTATTGGTGCTGGTGTAATCGCACATGCGGAAGTTAGACCGTAGGTGCGGGCTTGCAGGAGCGAGCAGACCACTGCAGGTGCGGAAGTGAGAGTCTCAGTGGAGGACCGCAGGTGCGGGAGGAGGATCTCACTTGCGAAGTCGCAGGTGCGGAAGTTAGCCCGCTTCAGGGAAGGCGCAGGTGCGGACCTGGGACCGCAGGTGCGGGTCTGCAAGTGCGCTTAAGTGGCCGCAGGTGCGGAACCATTGTTCAGAAATATAAGATAAACCCTCCACGACTTAAACATATTTTTTTACACCATTGTTGTACGGAAGAGAGCTTTTTGGGCGAGTTTTGAAGGGGAAAATCAGTGTTCTTCATAGAGGTAAGTAATTTGATTATTAAGACTCGTTTATGGGTGATTATAGACCATAATCTCAGCAATTAATTCATGGAAAATCAGTAGAAAAATTGGGTTTTAGGGCTTGAGATTATGAGACCCTTAAGGGTCGATTTGAGGGGTCAAACGGACTCCGATTTTGGTACTCTTTATATGTACGGACTCGTGAGAGGACGAAGAAAAATTTTGTATAAAAATTTCTGAGTTTCGGGATGTGGGCCCAGGGGTCGGGTTTTGACCGGTTTCGGATTTTTGGGTTAAATTTGATATCTTTCGATTGGAAATTGTTCCTTAAGCACATATTGATGATAAAAATCTGAACTTGATAGATTTGGAGCCTTCGAAGGTTGATTCAAGAGGCAAGCGTGTTGTGGAATAGTTCCGGGCTAGTTTTGAAGTAAGTAATGTCTTTAAATCCTGTCCTGAGGGTATGAAACCCCGGACTATGCATCCTTTCACGGGTTTTGGAATACAAAGGTTGGAACTTTGGAAATATATTCCCTATTTAGGCAACTATTGAGCTACGAAACTGATTTTTAAGCCTATGCTTAATAGTATTGCAATATATTTGATGTGTTTTGGGCTGCAAGCCATGTTTGGGGCCTAGTGCCGAATTGTTTACCCCTTGGGGGCTGTTTTTACTATTTTCCCCACTGATGTGTTATGATTTTCACTCAGTATTTTCTTGATAAATTGTTTTGACACTCAGATTATTTTGATACTATTTATTGAAAATGAAACACTATTTTTAGGTCGAGAACCCGGTATATTTATGGCCTGAAGGGCATGTTGAGAGTGTGTGACTGAGTGAGGATGCAGGCCTATATTGTGAGGGTGATATGATATGAGAGAGGCTGCGGGCCTATATTTTGTGTGATTTATGCCATGCTGTGGCTTATTATGGCGCTTGGGCTGTAGGAGCCCCTCCGGAGTCTGTACACACCCCTAGTGAGCGCAGGTACCTAATGAGTGATGCCCGCGGGGCTTATGCTGAGTGATTGTGAGGTTTCCTGATGGGCAGAGTGATTGTGAGGTTGCCTGAGGGGCAGAGTGATTGTGAGGTTGCCTAATGGGTAGAGTGGTTGTGAGGTGTCCTGATGGGCTAATACTGAAAGATATTGTTATGAGAAATGATTATGGCCCGAGGGGCAGGTTTACGAAGATTTTTACTGAGTTTCAAACAATTATTTACTTCGTTTTAAAATTGATTTTTACTGAGAATTTTACTCAGATATTCTGATATTACACTTGGTTCAAAGGATTTCTAGAAACTGATTTCGAACTTATGTATTTGATGAATACTACCTGGTGACTTGGTGTTTTACTGGCTTTTTGTGAAATTGTGTATCTGTACTGTGTGTTTATATTTCTCAAACTGTGAGTTATTTTCATTACTACTGAGTTGGCGTACTCATAAAGACTCCCTGTGCCTCTGTGCATAGTTTCAGGTACCGATTTGGAGCAGTAGCTGCCTTGTTCGTTAGCAGCAGTTCACGGGATTTCGAGGTAGCTCTCCAGCGTCCACAACTTCTCCATTTCCTTTCCTCATTTAGTTTTAGCATTTGATTCAGAGACATATATTATACTTTTAGCAGAGTTAGATTTACTTATTCTTAGATGCTCATGACAATTGACTCCAATTCTTGGGAAGGTTGTTTAGGCTAATATGGGAATGCTAAGACTTAATTATATTAATTGATGCTATGGTTGCATGCTTATTATTGAATTGTGAACTCTTGTAATTGAACAAATGCGTAGTAAAGTGGTGGTTGGCTAGCCTAGTTCCACGATAGGCGCCATCACGGCCTGCTAGGATTTGGGGTCGTGACAAGTTGGTATCAGAGCTCTAGGTTACATAGGACTCAACGGTCATGAGCAGGTTTAGTAGAGTCTTGCGGATCGGTACGGAGACGTCTGTACTTATCTTCGAGAGGCTGCAGAACTTTTAGGAAACATCTCTATTTTTCTTGAACTCTATCGTGCCATTTATTGATTCAAGAAATATAAACTTACGTTGTTTCATTATCTCACAGATAGTGAGGACACGCAATACCGACCAGGGTGACCAGACACCAGCCAGACCCGCAAGGGGTCGGGGCCGTGGTAAAGGTAGAGGACCAGCTCAGGCAGCAACTAGGATAGTACCTCAGGATCCCCCTATCGTTCAGGATCAGGTTTCCGTCGATGGCGCTCCAGCGGGACAGGCTCAGGCACCTGCAGTGCCTATTGTTATTCCAGGTCTTCAAGAGACCCTGGATCAGATATTGACGGTCTGCTCTAGTTTAGCTCAGGCAGTTGATATAACCCCTACTGCCACTGCAGCTCAAGCCGGGGGAAGAAATCAGATTCCAGCTGCCCGGACACCTAAGCAGGTTGTACGGGGTATTAAGGCACCAGGAGAAGCCCCAGCTCAGCCGTTTGTCCCAATCCAGGATTTTTTGGTTCCAGCTATACCCGAGGATGAGAAGCGTAGACTGGAGAGGTTCAATATACTTAAGCCTCCGACTTTCAGCGGTACAGAGGGCGAGGATGCCCAAGGTTTTTTGGATAAATGCTAGAGGATACTACGTACTGCGGGTATTTTGGAGACCAGTGGGGTCTCATTTGTTACATTTCAATTTGCGGGTGCTGCTTTTACTTGGTGGGAAGCATTCGAGAGGCGTAGGCCGGTTGGTTCAGCACCCCTCACCTGGCAGCAGTTCTCCACGATCGTTTTGGAGAAGTATGTTCCTCAGTCCCACAGAGAAGAGCATCGCAGGAAATTTGAGCAGCTGCGCTAGGGAGAGTTATCAGTCACCTAGTACGAGATGAGGTTTTCTGAGTTGGCTATACATGCTTCGGAGCTTGTCCCTACTGATAAGGAGAGGATTAGGAGGTTTGTGGATGGTCTTACTTATCAGCTTCGGATCTTGATGACCAGAGAGAGAGTGTGTGGAGCTACATTTGAGCAGGTTATTGACATTGCTCGGGATATTGTGACGGTTTGTAGGCAGGATCGTGAGGAGAGAGAGGTCAAGAAGCCTCGGGGAGCAGGTAATTTCAGTGGTGCTCCTCTGAGAGGGCAATTTCAGCCTAACAAAGGTCGTACATTTAGACCTCCACAGCCAGTTCGCCCAGCTTATAGTGGCGTATCTTCGGGGCAAGGTCCTCGCATTTCTCATCAGGAACGTTCATCTTTTAGTGCCCTTCCAGCTCAGAGCTCCACCCGAGCATCATCTTATCAGGGTTCTTCTATGCCTGGTTCGTCTGGTGGTTATCATGGTGGCAGGGGTTTTCGTCAGTTTTCATCTCCAGCTCCAAGTATTTGTTATGAGTGTGGAGATTTCGGACATGAGTGGAGGCAGTGTCCCTGTCGTCCTAGTAGCCTAGTTCCACGATAGGCGCTATCACAGCCTGTTAGGATTTGGGGTCGTGACACAAAATTATAAAAATCGACCCAAAAGTCGACCCCGGGCCCGCACCTCAGAACCCGACAAATTTTACAAAATTCTGATTACCCATTCCGATACGAGTTCACCCATACTAAATTTATCAAATTCTGATACCATTTGGTTCTTCAAATCATAACTTTTCATTTCAGAAATTTTCTTACAAATCCCACAATTTCCTCAACCCAAAACACAAATTACATGATAAAAACAAGGACTAATTCATGAAATATAATTAATTCTAGTGGAAGAACACTTACCCATTCAATTTGTGTGAAAAACCCTTCAAAAATCACCAAGAATCGAGCTCTAGAAGTCAAAATATGATAATAATGGCCTAACCCTCGATTTTGGAATATAATCTGTCCTGCCCAGGTATTTGAGCAATGCGATTGCGGACACAAGGATGCGATCGCATAATAGTAAATGTTGTTGGCCGAAAGAGTACTATGCGATCGCGAAGATACAGATGGGATCGCATTGAATATGTTGACCCAAGTCACTGCATGGTTTTGAAGATTGACAAATGTCTACCAAGTTGAACCAGGTCCATCAGGCTATCATAGTGAAACAGACTCATTGGCACACGAAGAGTCCATGTGTAGGAGATAACATGTTATGTGAATTATCTGGTAACTAAGAAGTTGTCTCCTAAAGCGAAAAGGTTTCAAATTAATAAGAGGTTAGAGTTTGAATTCAGCAAAGATAGTAACAAAGGAAGGAAGTTGAGTTTAATACAAACTCTTCCACCAAGGAAGAGTTGCATCCGAATTAAACAAGAACATCTCAACTACTGGGCTATATAATGTTGAAGTATTCCTATTGAAGAATGATCGCACAAAGGCAGAAGTGAAATAAGAATTGAAAGCAAAATTCCCAGAGATATTTTGCAAGAATCCTTGTGCGACACAAAGGCTACTACCAGCTAGAAGAACCAGTTTCATCTGTTTGTTTATTGAGTCTAGTTGGTTGTAGTAGGTGATTTAAATATTGTATCTTTTAGCTTTCTTAGAAGAAATTGTAATAGGTACAAACTGTTCAAGTTAGAGTTAACTTGAAGCTTGTCGCAATTAGCTAGAGGCTAGGTTACTACAAAGGGATTAGAGTTAGTCCTAGGTTTACAAAAGAGTGTATTTTGTAAATGCTGTTTGGCTCAGAGTTGTAGTGAGGAGTTTGTGAAAATCCTACTGAGGAGTAGGTCGTGGTTTTTTCACCTTTTGAGCCAGGTGTTTTCCACGTAAAACTCTATGTGTTTTTACTTTACTGCATTTATTACTTCGCACCAGTAGAAGTTGGAACACCAAGAAGAACCAGGTTCTTCTAATAAGACAACACTAAAAATTGGACACCACACAAATCACCCCCCCTCTTGTGTGGTATTGAAGTATAAAACATCAATTGGTATCAGAGCAGGTTATCCTTGAAAAGGCTAACACCTTGGAAAAGATCAAAATGAGTTTGCACCGCCTCGAAACTGGGAGGGTCAATCAACTGCAAGGCCACCACTCTTCAATGGCCAGTATTACTCCTGGTGGAAGAACAGGATAAAGGACCACCTGATTGGAGAAGACTATGAACTCTGGGATATAGTCACTGATGGTCCTCTAGCTACCATGAAGAAGACTACTGAAGGAGTAGATGTACCAAAGAGTAGAGTTGACTGCACTGCTGAGGATCTGAAGAAATGGGAGAAGAATGCAAAGGCCAAAAAGTGGCTAGTGTGTGGGCTAGGTCCAGATGAATATAGCAGAATCCAAAGCTGCACCGCTGCCAAAGAGATCTGGGATACCTTGCAAGTAGCCCATGAAGGAACACCTCAGGTAAAAAGATCAAGAGGTACTCTACTATACTCTAAGCATGAAAACTTTACTATGAAGGAAGGTGAGACAATCCAAGAGATTTACACAAGGTTCACAACCTTGACAAATGAACTTAAGTCTCTTAAAAGAGTAATTCTTGAAGAAGATAGGGTAGAAAAAATCCTGACAAAGGTTTTGCCAATTTCCTGGGAAAGCAAGATCACTGCTATCCAGGAATCCAAAAATATGGAAACTCTCAGATTGGACGAGCTAATTGGAAACCTTACTGCCTATGAACTCAGAAGGCAGACAATGAAGATGGATAGTCCAAAGAAGGAGAGGAGTCTAGCACTGAGAATCACTGAGGGAGCAGATCTGGAGGAAGATGAGATGGCCATGATTACCAAAGAATTCAGAAACTTTCTCATGAGGAAGAAAGACATCTCTAGAGGAGGAAATTACAACAAAGCTAAATCTCAAGAAAGGCCAACCAACGAGGGATGTTACAAGTGTGGAAAAACTGACCACCTTATCAAGAACTGTCCTCAGTGGGAATTGGAATGGAAAAAGGAGAGATATGAAAGAAGGAACAGGAAGAAGGAACTGGTCCAACCAAAGAAAACCACAACAAAAGCTATGGTTGCTGCTTGGGGGGAAAGTTCAGATGAAGAATCAGAAGATGGTAAGACTAAAGATCAGGCGCTCATTGAAATTGGAGAATCAGATGAGGAATCACATGAAGAACCAGAGGTAAGTATCTCCCATCTTACAAACAAAATAAAGTTCCTATCTAAAGAAAAACTCTCTGAGTTGCTACTTGATTTCATGAATGATTCTGAAGAAACAACCAAAAAGAAGGATCATCTTTATAAAGAATGTGCAATACTAAAAGCAAAATGCATGAACCTGGAAATCAGAGTAAGTGAATCTGTAAAAAAAAACACTGTCCTGATGAACAAGGTTCATCCACTTGAAACTGAGATTCTAGAGCTAAAATCTGAAAACATAAAACTAAAGCTAGGATCCAGCAAAAATGTTGTTGATCATTCTCATATCATGTTAGAAGAAAATATGGGAAAACTAAAAGATAAGATGTATGCCAAGGATGAACAGATAAGAGCTTGGCAAAGTCAAACATGAACTAGATCGAACTTGTAAATGGAATAAATCATCTGATGCCTTGACATGGCTTCAAGAGAATCACAGTAGAAACCGGAGAGGGCTTGGATTTGGGAGTCAATTTCCCAGGTGGGATCCCAAAAGCAAGTATCTCACTCTTCCTGAAAATAAAATCTGCACCCACTGTGGTAAGACTGGCCACTATAAAATTGAGTGTACAGCAAAAGAGCAGGCCGATCGAAAAAATGAGAAGTTTGTTAAAAAGAAAAATTGGCTACCAAATTGGGCCAGAAAAAATTAATTCATCCATTCTCTCATAGAAAAGGACCCAAACTAGTATGGGTTCTTAAAACTAACCCCTGATTTCCTTTTGTAGGTACAAGTGAGAGGAAGAAGCCAAATTTGGTTTTTGGATAGTGGCTGCTCAAAGCATATGACGGGGAACAAGGAACAGTTCCTTTCACTTGAAAACCTCAAAGGAGGAAATGTCTCCTTTGGAAATGGAAAGAAAGGTGAAATTATAGGGGTTGGAAAAGTAGGTAAGGATGACACACGTTCCATTGAACATGTGTACTTGATAGATGGCTTGAAATACAGCCTGATCAGTGTGTCATAATTGTGTGACAGAGGTAACCTGGTGCTTTTACTTCAACAAAATGTTTTGTGATTAACTTGATTACTGACAAGATTGTTTGCAGGAAAATAGAATGAATAATATATATGTCATAGACTTGTCCACAGTGTCTGAAAATGAACTCACTTGCTTAAGTGTTTTGGACTGTGATCCCCTCCTTTGGCACAAACAACTTGGACATGCAAGTCTAAATCAGCTTAACAAATTAGTCTCTAATGACTTAGTGGTGGTACTCCCTAACATTAAGTTCAAGGAAGACAAAGTTTGTGAGGCATGATCAGTACCACCAGGACGTTGGAACTGGATCATCTGGGTCTGTGTGGTCCAATGAGAACTCTGAGCAGAGGTGGTAAGAAATATGTGATGTTGCTAGTTGATAAATTCAAGGTTCACTTGGACCTTATTCCTGATATCTAAGGATGAAACATTTGATATGTTCACCTCATTTGTTAAGAAAACTCAAAATCAGTTAAGACATCAACTAGCATCAATAAGATCTGACCATGGCACTGAATTTGAGAATGCAAAGTTTGCTGAGTTCTGTGATGAACATGGTATCAATCACAATGTTTCTACCCCTAGAACCCCAGAGCAAAATAGGGTTGTGGAAAGAAAGAATAGAACTCTTGAATACATGGCAAGAACCATGCTTCTTTCTAGCAAACTACCACACAGCTTCTGGGCAGAAGCAATAAACACTGCTTGCTATATAATCAATAGATGTATGACCAGGCCACTGGTAGAGAAGACTCCTTATGAATTACTTAAAGGGAGAAAACCCAACATATCCCATCTTAGGGCTTTCGGATGCAAATGCTTTGTGCACAATAATGGCAAAGATTCCCTAGGTAAATTTGATCCCAGAAGTGATGAGGGAGTATTCTTGGGATATTCATCACATATCAAAGCCTATAAAATGTACAATAAAAGAACTATGTGTGTTGAAGAGAGTGTGCATGTTGTCTTTGATGAAACTAACACTCTATCTGAGAGACAGGAACCAGAAAATGAGGAGCTTGGACTGGTGAGAATCAGTGAACACATTGAAGCAGCCATGGAAGATGGAACAGGTGATGGACCAGGTCCAACTAACCCAAGCAACATGACAGGGGGAACTCAACATGTGAATCCTGGCCCTGATCCTGTTCCACAACAACAAAACAACATGGAACTATCCAGAAGTGAACTATTAGTACTCAAACCACACAGATATCAGAGTTCTCACCCTCTTGAGAACATCATAACAGATTTGTCATCCGGAATCAAAACAAGAGCTTCCTTGAAAAATCTGTGTGCGTTTGATGCCTTCCTATCCTTAATCGAACCAAAGAACATTGGTGAAGCCCTACAAGATGCCGATTGGGTAAATGCCATGCAAGTGGAGCTGAATCAGTTTGAAAGAAGTCAAGTATGGCACTTGGTACCCAGGCCACTAGACAGATCAGTGATTGGCACAAAGTGGGTCTTCAAGAACAAGCTCGATGAGGATGGAACTGTTACAAGAAACAAGGCTAGACTGGTTGTTCAAGGGTATAGTCAAGAAGAAGGAATCGACTATGATGAGACCTTTGACTCTGTGACAAGACTGGAGGCAATCAGACTTCTTATAGCATTTGCTGCACATATGGAATTCACTCTCCATCAGATGGATGTTAAGAGTGCCTTTCTCAATGACTATTTGAAGGAAGATGTATTTGTCAAACAACCTCCAGGTTTTGAAGTCAAGGAGTCACCAGACCATGTATACAAACTTGACAAGGCTCTCTATGGTCTCAAACAAGAACCTAGAGCATGGTATGAGTGGCTATCAAAATTCCCGCTAGAACATGGGTACAAACGAGGCAAAATTGACAGCACTATGCGATCACATATTAGTAAATGTTGTTGGCCGAAAGAGTACTATGCGATCGCGAAGAGACAGATGCGATCGCATTGAATATGTTGACCCAAGTCACTGCATGGTTTTGAAGATTGACAAATGTCTACCAAGTTGAACCAGGTCCATCAGGCTATTATAGTGAAACAAACTCATTGGCACGCGGAGAGTCCATGCGTAGGAGATAACATGTTATGTGAATTATCTGGTAACTAAGAGGTTGTCTCCTAAATCGAAAATGTTGCAAATTGATAAAAGGTTAGAGTTTGAATTCAGCAAAGATAGTAACAAATGAAGGAAGTTGAGTTTAATACAAACTCTTCCACCAAGGAAGAGTTGCATCCGAATTAAACAAGAACATCTCAACTACTGGGCTATATAATGTTGAAGTATTCCTACAGAAGAATGATCGCACAAAGGCAGAAGTAAAATAAGAATTGAAAGAAAAATTCCTAGAGATATTTTGCAAGAATCCTTGTGCGACACAAAGGCTACTACCAGCTAGAAGAACCAGTTTCATCTGTTTGTTTATTGAGTCTTGTTGGTTGTAATAGGTGATTTAAATATTGTATCTTTCATCTTTCTTAGAAGCAATTGTAATAGGTACACACTGTTCAAGTTAGAGTTAACTTGAAGCTTGTCGCAATTAGCTAGAGGCTAGGTTGCTACAAAGGGATTAGAGTTAGTCCTAGGTTTACAAAAGAGTGTATTTTGTAAATGCTTTTTGGCTCAGAGTTGTAGTGAAGAGTTTGTGAAAATCCTACTGAGGAGTAAGTCGTGGTTTTTTCACCTTTTGAGCCAGGTGTTTTTCATGTAAAAATATCTGTGTTTTTACTTTACTGCATTTATTATTCCGCACCAGTAGAAGTTGGAACACCAAGAAGAACCAGAGTCTTCTAATAAGACAACACTAAAAATTGGACACCACACAAGTCACCCCCCCTCTTGTGTGGTATTGAAGTATAAAACATCAANGAATAAAATGTGGCTACTGGCCAGGTGCTATGCGAACGCAGCTGCCCATATGCGATCGCGAAGAAGACTTGCCCCCAGCCCATTCCCTACTATGTGATCGCGAATTACAGGAAGCGAACGCGGAGGGTATCACTGGTAGAGCTATGCGATCGCGGACCAAGTAGCGCTATCACGATGAGGAAAAATGGGCGGATTAAGGCAACACTATGCGATCGCGACTACTCCTATGTGATCACATAGAAGGAAACCAGAAGTCAGATTTTCAACAGTTCAAACATAGAGAAAAATGACCTGAAGCCCATCCGAAATACACCCGAGAACCGCCAGGACCCCGTCTAATCACACGAACAAGTCATATAACCTAGTATAGACTCGCTCGAGGTTTCAAAACACATAAAATAACGCAAAAACGACGAATCAAACCAAAATCAAAATTTTTAAAACTTCAAATATCAAGACTCGCGTCGAAACCTCTCAATTAAACCCGGAATGACGTGAAATTTTGAAGACAAGTCACAAATAACACAACAGACCTACAGCCATTCCCGGAATTTAATTCCGAGTCCGATATCAATATTTCACCTATCGGCCGAAATCACCGAAATTCTAACTTTCGCCAAATTACCTAAAATCACTCTACGGACCTCCAAATCCAAATCCGAACGCACGCCTAAGTCCAAAATTATCATACGAAGATGTTGACATTAACCAAAATTCATTCCGAGGCTGTTCACACAAAAGTCAAACCTCCGATCAAATTCCATCACTTAAGCTTCAAAAACTGATATATTTCTTCCAATTCGACTACGGATTATCCGGTAACTGAATCTAACCAAGCACACATGCCAATATACATAATTTGAAGCTATTCAAGACCTTACACCACCGAACAGAGCTTAAATACTCAAAACGACCGATTGGGTCGTTACAAGGTATGTGTCAATTTCCGAGAATTAGTATGGATTCATGCCGGGGTGTTCGACTACGGAAGCTATTCATCTGATAACGAGATTAGTGGAGCAGTACAGGGAGTGGAAGAAAAATTTGCATATGGTGTTTATTGACCTTGAGAATGCGTACGACAAAAGTCACGAGGGAGGTCATATGGAGGTGTTTGGAGGTTAGCAGCGTTCCGATAGCGTATATTAGGGTGATAAAAGATATGTATCATGATGCTAAGATTCGGGTGAGGACTATGGGTGGTGACTTGGAGCATTTTCTTGTGGAGATGGGGTTGCAGCAAGGATCGACTCTTAGCCCATTTTTATTTGCCTTGGCGATAGATGTACTGTCGCGACACATCCAAAGGGAGGTGCCTTGGTGCATTCTATTTGACGATGATATAGTGTTGATTGACGAGACGCGAAGCAAAGTTAACGCAAGATTGGAGGTTTGGGGACAGACCTTGGAGTCTAAAGGTTTCAAACTGAGTAGAACCAAGATAAAATACTTGGAGTGCAAGTTTAGTGACGGGACCCATGATGATTCTCAAGTTATCCCCATGAGAGTGAGTTTTAAGTATCTCGGGTCTATTATCCAGGGTAACAGAGATATTGACGAAGATGTCGCACATCGCATCGAAGCAGGATGGATGAAGTGGAGGCTCGCTGTTGTTTTATGTGATAAGAATGTGTCGCCAAGACTTAAGGGTTAGTTTTATCGAGTGGTGGTTCGACCGACTATGCTGTATGGGGTTGAGTGTTGGCCAGTTAAGAACTCCCACGTGCAGAATATGAAAGTAGCAGAGATGAGAATTTTGAGATGAATGTGTTGGTGTACCAGGAGAGATAGGATTAAGAATGAAGCTATCCGGGACAGAGTGGGAGTAGCCTCTGTGGAGGAAAAGATGCGGGAGTCGAGGCTTAGATGGTTCAGACATGTTAAGAGAAGAAGCATCGATGCTCCTGCTAGGAGGTGTGAGAGGTTAGCCATGGAGAGTTTGAGAAGAGGTTGAGGTAGGCCTAAGAAGTACTGGGGAGAGGTGATTAGACAGGACATGACTCTGCTTCAGCTCACTGAGGACATGACCCTTGATAGGAGGGTGTGGAGGTCGAGGATTACGGTAGAAGGTTAGTGAGTAGTTTTTAGTTGTTCACCGATAGTCTTAGTATCATGCATGTCCTTACTTATTCTTAGATTTTTATTACGTTACATGATTTTGTTCGCCTCAGGTATTGTATTCCCCGTTGCTATTATTTGGTACTACTTATCTTTATCTCTCCCTTTTTCCTTTCTCTTCCTTCCTTGCTTTCCTCTTCTTCTTCTTCTTGCCCTTCCTAAGCCGAGGGTCTATTGGAAACAACCTCTCTACCTGCATTAGGTAGGGGTAATGTTTGCGTACAGACTACCCTTCCAGACCCCACCTGTTGGGATCATACCGAGTTTGTTGTTGTTGTTGTATTGTTGGATATTTTTGATAGTTTTTAGAACTTATGTGTATAAGTTACGTTTTATTTTATTTTTTTATATACAATAAGTGAAATATGTTTTAAAAATGATGTCCAAATAGATTTTCTTCTTCAAACCAAATTTCACCTAAATCAAGTTTTTTTAAATAAATTTATGGAGAAATTCACCTTTTTGCATTAATTAACAATAAAACTAACCATATTAACTTTAATTTGTTCATTAGAAATACAACAAATAGTCCTAGGCTCTTTATTCCAATGACAACTTTGGAAAAAAATTAATTCCTTCTTGATATATAAAAAAATTAAATATTATGAACCACAAAAAAAGACAAAAAAATAAATTAAAGTGGATCGGAGAGAATAAAAAAGAACAACAAATTCATTATTCATCAATTTTCTGTGCCTTACATAACTTATAAAATTGTTATGTGAAATATAAAATAAAATTTCTCAAGACGAAAAAAATAATGAAAGTTGCTTCTCAAAGTAGCAATGTAATGACACTAAATTCAATTTCCACCTTTGTAGAAGAGAAAAGCTTTTAAGTTTTAATTTCACACTGTATGATATCAATGATTTACACACAAAATTTATTACTACATATATATATATAAGGGACAGCCAAGGACTATTGTAGTCCTCACAAAGTTTCCAATAAAGTATTAAGTTTTTTAATTAATTACTTCACGGTCCTAACCTTATTTTTTAAAGTTAATTTTACTTTTTGCTCTTGTGGCCTACTTTCTAAAAGGTGTTGAACCTCCGACCTTACTTTTTTTTATTTTTTTATTTTTTTATTTTTTCTGGTACACAGTATCCGCATTGGAACTCGATTAATTCGGATTTGTGTCACGTAGGACTCACTCGGAGAAAGCATTCTCTACCAAAGATTTTTTTATACGCAAGCTTTGACCCGAAATTTTAGATAAGGAAGAAATAATCTCATCCGGTGCACTTTATTTTCCCCATTACTTTCTTCTATTAATCTTATCTATTAACATAAATTGTCATTTTTTCCGCTAGATTCTTATTTGTTGTTGCTCTCTCCTTCTCCTTTTTTCATTTGTTGCTTATTAAACTTTTGTACATGTAGGCATTTCTTTTACTTTATATTTGTATTAAGAAGTTTGAGAATTTCTGAATTCTTTTATCCAGACATTTCTTTTACATTATATTTAAACGTTAATGAGCTCAAATGTGTTTAAAGAGGCATTGTTATTAGTCATGATCGGGTTATCTTTAAAATCTCTCGTTTGGTTAACTTATTAATTTTCTAAACGCAAAATAAGTTTGAAGCGGGGTGGAATTAAGAGCTTCAGCTACAAGTTTGATCGGATTCAGTAACGTTTTGGTTCAAATTCTGCATTTGTTTTAAAGTTCACCAAATATGTATATTATTAATTTAGAACTAAATAACTTTAAAACTAGGATTTAGAACTCATAAACTTTAAATTCTGGCTCCGCATGAAATTTGAAGTAAAAAAATTAATCAAAATAAGAGTTAATATATTAAAGGAGTGAAATGAAAGTTTTGCTTTTCTATGTAAAAAAAAACTTATTTGGAATTTAAATTTACTAACATATATTATATTTCTTTAATTAAAATAACTATTATATATCTTGAGTTTAGGTCCGGGCGTAACGCGTGCCTCACGAAACTATTAAATACTCTCTCCGTTTTTATTTGTCCACTATGGACTTGCACATCCGTTAAGAAATAATAAATGATGCGCATAATTTATCATGATACCCATATTAATTGATGCATATTTTTAATGCATTTGCGAAAATAATTTGAAATGAGTAATTAATAAAGTGAGTATAATAGAAAAAAGGAAATTGTCTTCTATTGATATGTTAAAAGTGACAAGTAAACGTGAAAATTTATTTTTAGAATACTGAACAAGTAAAAGTGAACGGATGGAGTATATAAACTATACAAATTCTTCGCCGACACAGAGTATAATGTAGTGAAACAAGAATGAGAAAATAATAAATGTACCCACAGTGAAAGTTGCTTCTCAAAGTACCAATGAAATAAGTAATAACACAACGTAGAAGCGGGATTATGCTAGAGAGAGATGCTCTACATTCTCTCTACAATCACAACCAACTTCCCAACCCATTAGACACCACAACGATGGACAACAATCAAGACCCAAATAGCCTTCTTCAAGATAAAAATAAGGAACCACCCGATATTAGCAATATGCAACTAGACGAAACAGTGCCTACCCCGAAACCTAAAACCTTTTTACAAACATTGGTACAGGATGACCATATTACCACTATCTCCGTCCAAAAGCATGCCAATCAAACTCTAAACCTGAAAGATGAGAGCCTAAACAGTGGTCAAGATGATGACATTTTTATTCCCATTAAAAAGGAAGATAAATGTCGGTTATATACACCTTGGCTTAACTCTATTATAGTGAAGGTATTTGGACGAAGGATTACTCATCAACTGCTACAGGCTAAATTAATAACCGTTTGGAACCTTACGGAGAAATTTTTGCTCATTGATTTAGGCTAAGATTTTTATCTTATAAATTTTAAGAAGAAGAGAATATGCTCAAAGCCCTGCATGGAGGACCTTGGTTTGTATTCAACCATCTTCTCTCCGTTAGGAAATGGAAGCCAAAGTTTATAGCATCCTCAACACAGCTAACATATTCTGCAATATGGGTGAGATTACCAGAATTACCAACTGAGTTCTATGATGAACAAATATTATATAGGATTGGTTCCAAATTAGGACGACTACTTAAGGTGGATGCATGTACATCTTCCACGGCACGTGAAAGATATGCTAGGATATGTATTGAAGTTTCACTAGAACGGACTTTAAAAACTCATCTTATTCTAGGGCATCATAAACAAGTCCTTGCCTATGAAGGGCTGAATATTCTATGCACCCAGTGTGGTCGATTTGGACATGCAACAACTACATGCTCCTTTGTCTTAACACAGTCTTTGAAGCAGAGGGATAATACAAGAACAACAGACATATCCTTACGCGATGAGGAGACAAACTCAAACTGGAAAACTGTTCAATTTTCAAAGAAGTCTGGGACAAAAGGGAAAAGAACATCTCAGGTAGGTCATTCTAGGACGGCTAAGGAGGCGGCAAGACAGGAATACTGGACACAGGTAAACTTTCCACCTCTATTGGGCCATCACAGGCCCAAGTGTCAACAAGTCATATTACAATTCCACACAATAAATTTGACATACTGATGAACCTAGATATGAGACAAAATACTAACATGGGCCAACTACAACGACCCAGCCCATCTAATAATACCCTATTTGAATAGTCCTGCACAGTATACACAAGATATAGGGATCAAGCCCATCCCCTTAAGCACAACTCATTAAATGCTACCTATTCCCACACATCAAATCCCACTCACAACTTAGGTCTTCACTATACTTCCACGCCAATACACTCACACACGACACCTCAATTAGTCAATTCAGCCCAAGAGTCTTTGAATACCAATAGCCAATCCAATCCAACCAAGCCCACTAAATCACATGACTCCACTATGCCTAATGCCATACACGTTAGCAGCAGCAATTTCAATTTGCATGCTACAATGCCCTATAATCCTTCTAGCCCCACCAATTCCCCATGTACACATAATGATTACACCCCATGTGACTCCCAAACATTCACTACATCATAGAGCCTACAAAATCAGCCTCCTTATGTGAGAATAACTCCAGTACTACTTCTTCCTCACACACGGTTGAAAGAAAAATTACACAATCCCAGTACCCTACCAATAACCATACAACGTCCATCTTTAATACCACATGCAAACAACAATGCACGCAGGAATCTGGACAACAACCAGTTGTTCTAGCTCCCACGTCTGAGCATGCATGGTCCTCCCATCTCACGAGTAAACACTCCCCTAGTTTACACATCTCAACCAGAGACGATGGATCTTCCCCTACAATCCTGGCTCGAGATGGGGTTATAAGGTTATGCTCTAGTTTTTACGATGGAAATCAACGGGCAAGAGGTCATTTTCCTCCTAAGGAACCCATCTCATCTAGTGGAGATTGTGACAGAGGGTATGAGTCTAGGGATGGAAGCTGTGTCCCAGAATCAGTGGTATACGAACCAACATCCATATCTACTGGAATACCACCCATCAACCTCAACTCCTCCACAATGGTCCCTTCCCATGCAGCTACCTCATCCAGTATCCAATCTACTTCCTTTCTATCCACCACATCACATGGGGCAAATATATGCTCCATGGTTCCAGAACTTAACCTCTTTCAACCCAATATCCCCATATTCGACTCCAGGTAGCCCATTAGAGCCACTAACCCCACCAAACAACCCATCATCCACCCCACCTCCATCTCCACAAGAACTACACATGGATACAAAGCAGGAGTTAGCTCAGATTTTAGCAGAGCTCAGGGAGACAAGGACGGAATTTTTATGGTTGAAAAGCATTCATCTTTACAACCTAAAGGAACAGTACGAAAAAAGTTCATCCTCAAGTGTCCACCAGAGTTGATAAAATGCAGCCTGAACTTCAGAGTGAACACAAATTGAGAGGCAGGAAAATACTCGATGGTGATAATTCCGACCCTTCCTTAACTCCCTCCCCCCAGTGGAGAGTCCACAACTGATGCCACAACAGGCAAAAGTTCAGTTGAACCCTAGTTCCCCTCCTATTGTCCCCATAATTAAAATAATGAATATATTAGTTTGGAACTGTAGGGGATCGCATATCGGAATTTAGGCGTCACTTTAGGTCTTTGTTGGATAATCACATGCCAATCCTTGCTATCCTACTGGAAACACACATGCATGACCATAATAGGCTTCGTGAAGCCTTTAATTTCACTAACATGGCCCAGGTATCTGCTAATGGATTAATTGGAGGTCTGGTGGTTTTATGGAATGAGGAGCACATCACGGTGGGAGAGCTTAGGATGACTGATCAGGAGATACATTGCATCATCCATGTATGTCCAACTAAACCTAAATGGTTCTTTTCAGCTATCTATGCTAGCTCAAACTCATCTCTGCGTGCAAATCTCTGGGATAGTTTAATGTATATGCATGATAATTATAATATGCCCTGGATAATTGGGGGGGGGGGGGGGGG
>ML291903.1:78342-98828 GCA_005239495.1 Nicotiana undulata
TGGTAGTGGGTGGGGGGGGGGGGGGGGGGGGGGACTTTAATGAAATTTTATTTTCACAAGAAAAATTTGGTGGCTTGCCCGTCAGAAATAATAGAATAGATACTTTTGCTAGATGTATTAATTACTGCAAATTAATTGACCTAGAATACAAAGGAAGTAGATTCACCTGGACTAACAAGCATAAAAATGGTCATAATATTCTAGAAAGACTTGATCATTTTTTGGCTAACTATGAGTGGACTAATATGTATCCGGAGGCTAAAGTTCAACACTTACATAGAACTTATTCTGATCATTGTCCACTCCTACTAACTTTAGAAGCTCATATTAATATACCCGTTAAAATATTTAGGTTTGAACCTATGTGGGTTTCTCACCCAAAATTCCACCAATTAGTCCAACAAACGTGGTCACAAGATCATAGTTTGTTACACACTACTCACAACTTCAAGGAAATAGTAACTGATTGGAATAGGAAAGTATTTGGTAATATATTTGCACGTAAAAGAAGATTACTAGCAAGATTATCAGGAATTCAAGCCTCCAATAACTATCCATACAGTATCTATCTCCAAAATCTAGAAATTCAACTATCGCAGGAGTTTAGTAATATTCTTCGGTTAGATGAAGATTTTTGGAATCTAAAGTCAAGACTTAATTGACTTCATTATGGAGATGCAAACATTAAGTTTTTCCACATGTCCACTCTTCATAGACGGAGGAAAAATAGAATAACCTCTTTAAAAGACACTTTGGGAAATTGGTGACATGACCAGATGGATACTAACAGCATCATCCAAAAGTTTTATATCAATCTATTTACCACAGAACAAACTCAATCTAATAGCTCCATTAAGACATCACTTACTTGCTCTATTAACGATGAGTTATTAACTACACTAACAGAACCCCTTCAAGATAGTGAAATTAATAAAGCACTAAATAGTTTTCAACCTTACAAAGCTCCGAGGCCTGATGGACTACACCCCTACTTTTACCAAAAATATTGGCATGTACTAGGTAACAAAGTAAAAACCTTTTGCCATGATACATTCAATTCTCAGACAATACCTTCATTACTGAATCAAGCCTATATTGTAACGACCCGGTCGGTCGTTTCATAGAATTTGCATTATTATTGCTGTTATTGCCTTGTTATAGATTGGTTATACTATTATTGATGTGTTAGAGTTGGTAGGATTGAAATTGAAGTGATTATAATAACAATTTAGCCACTTAGTCATTAAAAATAGCCTTGAAGTTGGGAAAAGTCAACTGAGAGTTGACTTATTGGTAAACGACCTCGGAATATAGATTTTATGGCTCGAATAGCTTCGTTAGGTGATTTGAGACTTAGGAGTGTGTTCAGAATAATTTTGTGATGTCCGGTGTAGAATTAGGCTTGAATTGGTGAAAGTTAGATTTTGGCGATTTCAGTCGGCAGTGAAAAATAGGCTATCGGGGTCGGAATGGAATTCCGAAAAATAGAACAGGTTCATAATGTTATTTGGAGTTGTCTGCAAAATTTCAGGTCAATCGGAGTCGTTTTGAATAGTTTCGGCATCGTTGGTGGATTTTAGAAATATCAAAGTTCTTAGGCTTGAATCCGATGTAAATTTAGTGTTTTGATGTTAGTTTTGGTGTTTTGAGAGTGAAACTAAGTTTGAATNGTAATTATG
Source organism: Nicotiana undulata (assembly GCA_005239495.1). Lineage (NCBI taxonomy): Eukaryota > Viridiplantae > Streptophyta > Magnoliopsida > Solanales > Solanaceae > Nicotiana > Nicotiana undulata. The sequence goes on from ML291903.1 coordinate 80,022, forward strand.
GTCAGTCTTAGATTTTTCTATGCGATCGCGAGAAGGGAGGTGCGATCGCGGAGTAGAAGGAGGACAAGTCAGTGCGATCGCGTGGAATAGGCTGCGATCGCACAGAGGAAGATAGGCGCGTGGAGTCGCTGGGGGTTTGCATAATGCGATCGCGTGCCTTTGGCTGCGATCGCGGAGGTCAGAGAATTTTGGTCAACGCGATCGTGGGGCTTTGACCGCGATCGCAGAGAATAAATACCTGGGCAGTATTTAAATATTTTCTCCGCGACCTAAACCCCTTTTTACACCATTGTTGTACGGAATAGAGCTCTTGGGGGCGATTTTGAAGAGGAAAATTCTTGTTCTTCATAGAGGTAAGTGTTCTAATCATTAAAACTCGATTATGGGTGATTATAGAGCACAAAACCAGTGTAAATTCATGGAAAATCAGTAGAAAAATTGAGTTTTAGGGCTTGAGATTATGAGACCTTTAGGGGTCGATTTGAGGGGTCAAACGAACTCCGAATTTGGTGTTCTTTATATGTACGGACTTGTGAGAGAATGAAGAACATTTTGGTATAAAAATTTCTTAGTTTAGGGACGCGGGCCCGGGGGTCGGGTTTTGACCGGTTTTGGATTTTTGAGCTAAATTTGATATCTTTCGATTGGAATTCGTTCCTTAAGCACATATTAATGATACAAATCTGAACTTGGTAGATTTGGAGCCTTTGGAGGTTGATTTTAGAGGCAAGCACATTGTGGAATAATTCCAGGCTAGTCTTGAGGTCAGTAATGTCTTTAAATCCTGTCGAAATGCTTAATTAGTATTTATACATTATGATATGTTTTGGGCCGTAAGCCGTGTTTGGGGCCTAGTGTCGACTTGTTTACCCATTCGGGGGTTATGTTTTACTATTTTACTCACTGATATGTTATGATTTTTCATTCAGTTTTTTTTGTGAAATTGTTTTGACACTCAGAGTATTTTGATACTACTTCTTGAAAATGAAACACTATTTTTGGTCGAGAACCCGGTATATTATGGCTTGAAGGGAAAATTGAGAGTGTCTGACTGAGTGAGGCTACTGGCCTATATTGTGAGGATGATATGATATGAGTGAGGCTGCGCGCCTATATTGTGTGTGAATTATGCCATGTTGTGGCTTATTATTGCGCTTGGGCTGTAGGAGCCACTCCGGAGTCTGTAACACACCCCCAGTGAGCGCCGGTACCGATTGAGTGATGCCCGCGGGGCTTATGATGAGTGATGTGAGATGCCTGATGGGCAGAGTGATTATGAGGATGCCTGCTGGGCAGAGTGATTGTGGGGTTGCCTGCTGGGCAGAGTGATTGTGAGGTTGCCTGCTGGGCAGAGTGATTGTGAGGTTGCCTGATGGGCTGATACTAAAAAATATTGTTCCGAGAAATGATTATGGCCCGAGGGGCAGGTTTATGAAAGGTTTTACTGAGTTTTTAAACTACGAATTACTTAGTTTTCAAACTGGTTTTCACTGAGAATTTCTCTGAGATATATTGATATTGTACTTGTTTTCAAAGGATTTCTGGAAACTGATTTCGAACTTATGAATTGATGAATACAACGTGGTGACTTGGTGTTTTACTGGTTTGTGGAATTGTGTACATGTTCTGTGTGTTTATATTACTCAGACTGTGATTTATTTTCATTACCACTGAGTTGGCGTACTCATAAAGACTCCCTGTGCCTCTGTGCACAGATCTAGGTACTAGCTAGCTGCAGTAGCTGACGTAGGTTCGATAGCAGCATTTCACGGGATTTCGAGGTAGCTGTCCAGCGTCCACAACTTCTCCATTTCCTTCCTTATTTAGTCTTCGTATTTGATTCAGAGACATGTAGTATAGTTTTAGCAAAGTTATATTTATTTATTCTTAGATGCTCATGACTTTTGACTCCAGTTCTTGGGAGGTTGGTTAGGATACTATTGGGACGCTAATACTTATTTATTTTATTTATGCTATGGTTGCATGCTTATTATTTAATTGTGAACTTTTATAATTAAACAAAAGCGTAGTAATGTGATGGTCGGCTAGCCTAGTTCCACAATAGGTGCCATCACGGCCTGTTAGGATTTGGGGTCGTGACAAGTTGGTATCAGAGCTCTAGGTTACATAGGACTCAACGGTCATGAGCAGGTTTAGTAGAGTCTTGCGGATCAGTATGGAGACGTCTGTACTTATCTTCGAGAGGCTACAGAACCCTTAGGAAACATTCCACATTCTTGAATTCTTGTCGTGCGAATCCATTTTTATTCATCCAAAAGAGTAACTCTTTGAATTCTTTTCATGTATTCGAATGCGCACGCGAGCGCTTGGTATCAGTTGTGCGTCGGCGGCTTGTGACTTCCATGGGTGAGATGTGATTTTAATATGTTAATAATGGGCCAGTCGGAAGGACTTGAGGCCGGATGTTTTTTTTTGTGACTTGAGTAGCGAGTCAATTGGGTGAGCACATGTGTTGGGGGGACTTATATGTCCGTTTGTGTCTTTATTGATGGAACCTTGTGACTAGATGACTATATGGTGAGTGTGATTGGATAGTTAGATGTATTCAGGTTGTTTGACTGTGATAAAAATGAATTGGCGGGAGATCTAACAAGAACTATTGAGTATTTGACTTCTGTATTGAGTTAGAATATGGCTTCGAGTTATGATTATTGAAGCACCTCTCGTGTAGTTTAGTTGTTGAGTGAAGTGGGTTTTCCTGTTATGTTCTGAGTCCCTATGATGTCTTTGAGTTGACCAATGCTCCAGTAGCATTCATGTATTTGATTAGCGGTGTATTCAGGCAGTGATTGCACTCCTTTGTTATTGTATTTATTGATGGCATCCTATCGTACTCATGTAGCCAGGGACAGCATACTCGGCATTTGATGATGGTATCACAAGGATATAGGGAGGAGAAGCTTTGTGCGAAGTTCTCCAAGGGTGAATTTTTGGCTCAATTCAGTAGCATTATTGGGACACGTGGTGTTCAGTGAAGGTATCCATGTGGTCAGACGAGTGTGAGTAGAGCTTCCAGAAGCTTAAGATTCCTTGACCACAATTCCAGTGTTAGTATTGCCATCAACTTCAGGTTCTTATACCGCTAGATGGGATGTCTCGAGGGCAGGCAGTGGTTGTGTTCTAATGTAGGAAGGTATAGTGATTGCGTGATGGCTACGATATTCAGAAGTGTATAGGGAGATAACATTTTGAGTTTAAGCAGGTTGGGGTATCTCCTGCGGGTTGTCTTGAGGTGTGTGGCCCTTATGTTTATCTGTAGCAAGTTCTTTTCTCCAGTAGATGATGTATGTTATAATTTGAGTTTAGACCGCTTGTGGGAGTTGGCATGATCATTACAAAGGTGAGTGCAAGATTTGCATACGAGTTGAGGGTTAGATGGTTTGGGTCATATGAGCTTATGGAGGATTTAGTTGAACCTCACCACAATATGGTGGCAGTGATAGTGTATGGGCATCGTGAGTTATTGGTTGTCTTGATCTTTGGCATTGAGCCAAGTGGGGGAGTCCGCTAATGATAAGTTGATTACACGATTATGTGTCGTATTGGTTTCGGTTCGAGGTATGTTGGTGAATCAGTTATGACCTACAGAGGTGGATTCTAGGAATGACTCGAGTGATGGAAATTTCTTCGATACAAGTTGTAATGTACTTTACGGGTAGTGGAATTCATTGAATGATGGAGTTGTACTGGTAAGTGTAGAGCGTCCAATGTATGAGTGTGCTTGTTGCTCCAAAGGTGTGGGATTACTTTCCAAGTATGTGGATTTCAAGTGGGGTCATGTCGTTCTGTTACTTGATCAGTTTAATGGAGAATTGCGCAGAGTGGGTGACTCTCGAGAATTGTTTGGATGGTTCAAGGTTATATGTAACGATTGGAAGTCTTCAAGGTGTGAGAAGGGCTAGAACTGAGATTTACGGGGGAGGTGTCAAGGCTTGTGGTGTATTTTCATTATCATGGATTCTATCCATCAGTATCAGGAAAGTGAAGGTAATGACTTTGAATTTGCAGGAAGTCTCTTCAGGGTAAGTATTTATAATGTGGTGCATTTGGGGATAATTGAGGGAGTGTTCAGCGACTTATGAGCCTTAGACGATATATTTTTATGCTCGGGTTTCGTGCGGTGAGTCTTGATTGAGAATTGCGATATTATGGAAAGAAGAAACATCAATTCAAAGGTAAGTCAGAAGAAACTTGGATAAATAGGACAACCTGGTAGCACGTCGAGTCGGCATGATAAGGGATATGGTTAGTTCTTTGGGTGTTTATAAGGTAATGAGTTGTTACAGGTGTTTTCTTAGCAATTCTCTTGGAATTGTGTGGCATGCATAGCTTGGTTGAGTTAGAAAGATTCAGTCCTAACAGGTTGGTGTTGTACAAATGTGATTCGGGAGTTCCTGGTGATTTCTACCACGATTAGAGATGCATATTTTCTACTGCCGTGAGGGCCGTGTGATGTATAGTGATTTTGCTTCTAAATGGGATCTATGGAAAGTTCTTGGCTAGTTGGGTACGTAGTTGTTGTGGCTCGGAAGGGAGCACAAAGTTCTCATATTTATCATAGGATTTCATGGCGTATGCGGTATGTGGTGTAGAGTTGAGAATTTGCATATGTGAGATTCTTAGACAGCATTAACAGTTTTAGATGACTAGGTAGATGATATCACTATTGGGCGAATTGATGAGGGTATACATTCCGAAACGACAATGTGTTGAGCTAAGGGTACTTTATTGGTATTTCGGTGCTCTTTTTGTGGATCGACTGCTGATATTCAAGGTTGCTTGGTGACGTAGAGGGATTATGAGGGGTATCCCTCGTGGAATAATTGAGTATTTGAGGCATGTTATGTATATTTGAGTGGTGGAATTGGGATTTGATATGGTGATTTGTGTGCCTCATGGACTATGAGACTGAGAGTTCTCATAAACAGATTATTTTTGTAGTTGTGAACTACGAGGATGCGAGCAAAGCTAGTCAAGTGTTGGTATATGCCATGATTCAGTCGTTATGAACTTTTGGAGAGTTATCTACCTGTTGTGGGTGACCAGAGTTGGCTTAGAGTTATTGGTAGGCCAGTATGGGGGTGTGTTCTGCACCGAGTCGGAGTTGTTAACTCCAAATTTCTATTGTTGAGAGATGTGCCATTCGATTATCATTGAGCTTGTTCGTGTTTTGGAGTGATCTAGAAGTTACCTTTAGGTGTTTCGAGTAGTTGTGATCGTTGGTTATGTATGTGTATATGGTGTAGTTCTATCGGGTCTTATAGCGAGATTTGAGTAAGGTAAGTAACTGTGTGTTGCAGGATTGAGACGTGTTGGTTATGTTTCTTCCGATTCGGGTGGCATGATATCGTCAGATTTCCCTCATAGTTCTGGCAATGCACCTCAATTACTTGATGTTGAATTTTGCATGGTTATTGATTCTGAGCAAGGTGGCTTGAAGTATTTCATGTGAACCAGCATTTGGATGGGATCACGCTTTGCAGCTCCGTTAGGTAGAAGTATGATCCTTGGTGTCTGATTTGTGTGATATGGTTTCACAAGGTGTATCAGGCTTTTAGCATGATGTGGTAATGGCAAGAGTAATGACAGGATAGTCCTCTCGTGTGAGTCTTATCTATTTTATGAATTGAGTTCTTAGGACGTTGTGATTGAGTGCACGAGTTGCACAAGTTATGGCTCTGGATGGTATTGATGTTGAGCGGGCGAATAGTTGCTGGTTTCTACGTGTTTCTTTCATCATCGGCACCATATGAAGGTGTTAAAGCAAGGCTTTGTTTGATAAGAGGTTATTTACTAGTGTTGGGTTGTTATGAGCAGCGATTGGGACTAGAAGTCATCGCTATGAGTGTTGAGTCATGCGGTATATTATGTGATTTCATCTTGTGTTGCGGATACGGCTTGTACAGTGTGCTCAGACTTATTCAGTTTATAGATGTGGGGATTGGAACTTGTAAATTATTCCGGAAGTGGAAACTCGGTTTTAAGATTTATGGGTCAGGATTTGATAATAAAATTTCAGTTATGTTGTGTTATTAGATCTATATGGGGTAGAGTGATGTGGGATCACCTCTGAATATGTGCATGGTAGGTTACACAACATTTTGGTGGTGTTTGGAACAACTCTAGAAACGTTCGAGGACAAACGCGTGTTTAAGTGGGGGAGAATGTAACGACCCGATCGGTCGTTCTGTAGAATTTACATTATTATTGCTGTTATTGCCTTGTTATAGATTGGTTATACTGTATTGATGTGTTAGAGTTGGTAGGCTTGAAATTGAAGTGATTATAATGAGAATTTAACCACTTAGTCTTTAAAAATAGTCTTGAAGTTGAGAAAAGTCAACTGAGAGTTGACTTATTGGTAAAAGACCTTGGAATGCGTATTTTATGGCTCGAATAGCTTTGTTAGGTGATTTGGGACTTAGGAATGTGTTCAGAATAATTTTGTGATGTCCGGTGTAGAATTAGGCTTGAATTGGTGAAAGTTAGTTTTTGGCGATTTCGGTCGGCAGTGGAAAATAGGCTATCGGGGTCGGAATGGAATTCCGATAGTTGGAACAGGTTCATAATGTTATTTTGGACTTGTCTGCAAAATTTCAGGTCAATCAGAGTCATTTTGAATAGTTTCAGCATTGTTGGTGGATTTTAGAAATATCAAAGTTCTTAGGCTTGAATCCGATGTAAATTTGGTGTTTTGATGTTAGTTTTGGTGTTTTGAGAGTGCAAATAAGTTTGAATGATGTTATGGGATATGTTGGTAAGTTTGGTTGGGGTCCCGAGGGGCTCAGGATTGATTTCGGGTGATTAACGGACTCATTTGGACTGAGAACAATTGTTGGTTTTCTGGTTTTTTTGTGCACATTGATTTTGTTCACTGCGATCACGGGTGAAGTAGTGCGATCGCAGAGAGTTAATTATGGTCAGACTCAGATTTTTCTATGCGATCACGAGAAGGGAGGTGCGACCGCAGAGTAGAAGGAGGACAAGTCAGTGCGATCGCGTGGAATAGGCTGCGATCGCACAGAGGAAGATAGGCGCGTGGGGTCGCTGGGGGTTTGCACAATGCGATCGCGTGCCTTTTTTTGCGATCGCGGAGGTCTGAGAATTTTGGTCAACGCGATCGCGGGGCTTTGACCACGATCGCAGAGAATAAATACCTGGGCAGTATTTAAATATTTCCTCCGCGGCCTAAACCCTTTTTTACACAATTGTTGTACGGAATAGAGCTCTTAGGGTAGATTTTGAAGAGGAAAATTCTTGTTCTTCATAGAGGTAAGTGTTCTAATCGTTAAAACTCGATTATGGGTGATTATAGAGCATAAAACCAGTGTAAATTCATGGAAAATCAGTAGAAAAATTGTGTTTTAGGGCTTGGGATTATGAGACCTTTAGGGGTCGATTTGAGGGGTCAAACGAACTCTGATTTTGGTGTTGTTTATATGTACGGACTCGTGAGAGAATGAAGAATATTTTGGTATAAAAATTTCTGAGTTTCAGGATGCGGGCTCGGGGGTCGAGTTTTGACCGGTTTCGGATTTTTGAGCTAAATTTGATATCTTTATATTGGAATTCGTTCCTTAAGCACATATTGATGATAAAAATCTGAACTTGGTAGATTTGGAGCCTTCGGAGGTTGATTTGAGAGGCACGAGCATTGTGGAATAATTTCGGGCTAATCTTGAGGTAAGTAATGTCTTTAAATCCTATCCTGAGGGTATAAAACCCCGAACTATGCACCCTTTCACGGTTTTTGAAATGAAAAGGTTGGAACTTTGGAAATATCTTCCGTATTTAGGCGACTATTGAGTTGCGAAACCGATTTTTAAGCCTTTGATTAATTAGTATTTATACATTATGATATGTTTTGGTCCGTAAGCCGTGTTTGGGGCCTAGTGCCGACTTGTTTACCCTTCGGGGGTTATGTTTTACTATTTTCCTCACATATATGTTATGATTTTTCACTCAGTCTTTTCTGTGAAATTGTTTTGACACTCAGAGTATTTTGATACTACTTCTTGAAAATGAAATACTGTTTTTGGGTCGAGAACCCGGTATATTTATGGCCTGAAGGGCAAATTGAGANATTGTGTGTGAATTATGCCATGCTGTGGATTATTATTGCGCTTGGGCTGTAGGATCCCCTCCGAAGTCTGTAACACACCCCCAGTGAGTGCCGGTACCGATTGAGTGATGCCCGCGGGGCTTATGATGAGTGATGTGAGATGCCTTCTGGGCAGAGTGATTGTGAGGATGCCTTCTGGGCAGAGTGAGTGAGGTTGCCTGATGGGCAGAGTGATTGTGAGGTTGCCTGCTGGGCAGAGTGTTTGTGAGGTCGCCTGATGGGCTGATACTGAAAAATATTGTTCCGAGAAATGATTATGGCCCGAGGGGCAGTTTTATGAAAGGTTTTACTGAGTTTTTAAACTACGAACTACTTAGTTTTCAAACTGGTTTTCACTGAGAATTTCTCTAAGATATACTGATATTGTACTTGTTTTCAAAGGATTTCTGGAAACTAATTTCAAACTTATGAATTGATGAATACTACGTGGTGACTTGGTGTTTTAATGGTTTGTGGAATTATGTACATGTTCTGTGTGTTTATATTACTCAGACTGTGATTTATTTTTATTACTACTGAGTTGGCGTACTCATAAAGACTCCCTGCGCCTAGCAGTAGCTGACGCAGGTTCGATAGCAACATTTCACGAGATTTCGAGGTAGCTGTCCAGCGTCCACAACTTCTCCATTTCCTTTCTTATTTAGTCTTAGCATTTGATTCAGAGGCATGTAGTATAGTTTTAGCAGAGTTAGATTTATTTATTCTTAGATGCTCATGACTTTTGACTCCAGTTCTTGGGAGGTTGGTTAGGCTACTATTGGGACGCTAATACTTATTTATTTTATTTATGCTATGGTTGCATGCTTATTATTTAATTGTGAACTGTTATAATTAAACAAAAGCGTAGTAATGTGATGGTCAGCTAGCCTAGTTCTACGATAGGCGCCATCACGACCTCTTAGGATTTGGGGTCATGACATATATTTGCCTAATACCAAAGGTAAAGCATCCCTAGACTATTCAACAGTGCATGCCTATTAGCCTATGCAACACTACTTATTAGCTAATTACTAAAATCATTGTCAATAGGCTTAAGCCAATTCTCCCGTCAATCATAGGCCCAACACAAACTAGTTTCTAACAGGGTAAGAGGACATCTTATAATGCCATCATAGTGCAAGAAGTATTATCTCACTTTAATCAAATGAAAGGGAAAATAGGTCATATGTTGTTAAAGCTGGATTTAGAAAAAGCCTTTGATAGACTAGAATGATCTTTTATTAGATATACCTTGGTCTACTTTGGATTTCCTAATTGCATGATAAACTTAATAATGTCATGCGTTACTACTACAACTACATCAGTTCTAATTAATGGGTCACGAACTCCTTACTTCACCCCTACACGGGGCATCAGACAAGGAGGCCCATTATCCCCATACATATTTATTCTTTGTATGGAAGTGTTCTCCAGATATATAAACCTTTCAGTAGATTACCTCCAATGTCTACCTATTAGTATATCTAGATCAGGTCCAAGAATGTCACACATGTTCTTTGCTGACAATATACTTTTGTTCTCCAAAATAACTCCTAAAAGTTGCTACGCCATTATAGACGTACTAAATCTCTTCACTAGAGTCTCCGGTCAAAAAATCAATTTTGGAAAATCAAAAATATTCTTTTCGCCTAACTGCTCAATGCAGGACAAAAATCTAACCCTAAGTTGTTTCCAAATAGCTTAAGGATCCGATTTTGGAAAATACCTAGGTTATCCAATCTTTCGTACAAGACCTAAGAACACTGACTTCCAGTTTATCCTTGATAACTTTAGATCTAGGTTAGCGGGTTGGAAGATCAATTTCTTAACTTTGGCAGGAAGAACCACTCTTATTAAATCTACCCTAAATAATCTACCAAATCATGTTATGCAATACATAAAAATTCCTTCAAACATTATTAAAAAAAGGAACCAATATCAGAAAAATTTCTTATGGGGGACTACACCTTCTAAACGAAAATTACATCTTTTAAAATGGGAAAGTGTAACCAATCCTGTCAAGGACGGGGGGCTAGGTATCCAAAATCTAAAACACAAAAATACTGCTTTATTGGCAGGATTAACATGGAGACTTTTCCACTCTCTAAACACATTATGGGCCAAAGTCCTTATAAATAAATACTTATACAAAAAACTACATATTCCTCCGCTACGTGGCATAACATCATACAAGGTTGGAACAACTGTCAGTCAGGCTTGCAGTGGAATATAGGAACGGGTGCCGACATTCATTTCTGGATGGATAAGTGGATTAAAAGCGGAATAATAGTTAGAACTCTTATCAATGGCCCACTAACTAGAGAAATGCAAAACATTTCTTTAAATAAAATACGCAATCATGAGGGCTGAAACTGGTCATTAATTCCGTTTGAATTACCAAACAACATAAAAGATATAATTAATACTCAATATAGCTCCTGCTACAGTAATAATCCTGATAAAATCTATTGGGGCTTAACTAGTAACGCAAAATTCATTGTAAAATCCATGTACCAAAGTCTTAGCCAACAACTTAATGAAAATAATGCCAATCATTATGATTTCCGATGGATTTGAAAATTGCCAATCCACCCAAAAATAAAATATTTTATTTAGTTGCTCAGCCACAATAGACTACCTACGTTACAACAACTCCACACACGCAAGATCATTACCAGTAGTACATGCACCATTTGTCTTCAAGGTGAGGAATCTAGTCAACACATCTTCTTAGATTGTTCCGAGGCCAAAATTTACTGGCATAATATAAGATTACAAAATTTCATAACCACTCTACTGTACTCAGCCAATCCTAAAACTTGGCTAAAAAATCTCATATACTACCCTCACAAACAATTTCCTAACAAAGTCAATCCCAAGAATTTCCTTGCTTTAAGTCTTTGGAACATTTGGAATACTAGAAATAAGAACTTATATCAAAATATAAACAGTTTCTCTAGACCAAATATGACTGTTCAACTAGCCACCGAATACTGCTATTTAGCAAGCCCCATAAAGACACCTAAATTACGAACTACAATTCCTTTAAAATGGATACCTCCGAAACCTAATATATACAAGCTTAACACCGATGGAGCGAGTAACTGCTCTCCTACAAATGGAATAGGGGGTATAATCAGGAACCACAATGGCGACTGGATAAAAGGGTTTATAGGTAACCTACCTAAATAATCTATTTTGGTAACAGAATTATATGCACTTCTCCAGGGCCTTATTTTAGCTGAGGATAATAACCTCATACCACTCCAAGTGTAAATAGACGCAAATGAGGTAATCACAATACTACATATTGATAACTGTCAATTGGCTAATCTTGTATATGACTGCAGGCATCTACTCAAGCAGCTACATGATCCACTAGTTAGCCATGCATACAGAGAACAGAATAGATTAGCTGATAACCTAGCCAGTGCAGGCAGTTTTTTGAAGGGAAGCTTTCAGCTGGAAGTTTTTGATGATCCACCTCCTTTTGCAGTACAAACTTGGATAGAGGACAAACATGGTCTATCCTTTTTGCGTGCAGTACCACAAATATGTCCAACGAAAAATATCTCATTCACAGGAGATATAGTTAGTAGTAATATTAGTTCAACTTGTAATAGGGTTATTATATATAGTAGTAGCAATAGGGTGCAACCTGTGCACCATCCTTATCTGTATGCAGCATCTTAACATATATAAAATCTACCCTTTCCTACCAAAAAAAAAACACTTCATTAGCAACTCGTCTTTATTCAATTTCCACCTCCGTAGAAGAGAAAAGCTTACGATATATAATTTCATACTATATGATATCATGATATAATTAATATATATAAACTATAACCTCTTCTCCGACACATAGTTTCATTTGGTGAAACAATAAGGAGAAAACAATAAATGTACTCAAAGTTATTATAAGAGAGAGTTTAGAGTTCGATGCAAAAAAGGAGAGATACAAAGTTAGATGTCAAATAAAGGTCAAATACATCAGCAGCCCATAAAGTTGTATCAGCTTTTCAGTTTACTATTTATTCTTTAATCCGTTCCATATAGCCATTCAACCAAATCTTTAGTGTGTCAATTAAACACTAAAATCCCATGAGGCAATCATATATAATGAACGCATGAATATTAAAAAATAGTCTGACATGGACTATTTCAACGGTAAAAATCCAAAACTCACGTTATACTAACCTTTTTCCCTTTCTTCTTCTTCTCCATGCCCTAATTCCTCTTCTTCAACCCGAATTTCTCTGCCAAAATTGATATTCTTTTTTTCCAATTTGAAAGACCCTCGTCCTCCTTATTCGATTTTTGGTTGAAGCTTTCTTCACATCTTTCTCTCAGTTTGTTGCTTGACAATGTCTCAAAATTCAGAGAGGACTAATTCGTGCCGAGGTGGCAGGGCACGTGCGTTGAAAATCTCATGGAGTTCGGCAAACCCAGACAGAAGGTATTTTGTATGAAAAATTGGCGTAATAAGTATATATTTCGAAAATCTTTTTTGTTTCTTTGATATTTATATTGGTACGAAATGGTCAATTTTTAAATTTATGAGAATTTTAAAGGACAAATAGGGATGTAACTACTTCATATGGTTTGAGGAAACATTTTCTGATCAAGCAAATAAAGTTACTTGGGATTTGTTAAAACGAGTCAAGGACTTTGATCAAGAAAAGGAACGAGCTAAGCAATTATGGAATAAGTTGTTGTTTGTTGTTCTACTACTTGCCATAATTATTTGGTTGTGCTATTATTCTTGATATTGTTGATGCCAACACAATTTGGAAGTGGTTGATAGTGTATTTGTGGGATGGTTGTTAGTGTTGTTGGTATTTGATAGTGTTTTGTAGTTGGTAAGTCCACCTGGCATGTCCACCATCAATGTACCACCCACACTTATGTCATTGGCATGTTCAGAAGTACAATGTATACCGGAGACTCAGACTACCTCATTGAAAGTATGCCATAAGTAATCAACAACCAGCCAAACCACCAACGTAACATTACAACAACATAACCAATAACTTCACTATTGTACAAGACAAAATCAAGAAGCTAAACTAGTAAGTAAGAAAAGAAAATCAAGAATTTATATGCTACATAAGTACTCCACATGAATCGGACATCCCAATTAGCCACTACAACAACAACACTAGCAAACCCAGTTTGATCCCAACATATGGGGTTTGGGGAGGGTAGTCTGTATGCAAACCTTATCCCTACCTAATGCAGGTAGAGAGGCTATTTTCAATAGAACCTCGGCTAAGGAAGGGCAAGAAGAATAAGAGGGAAGCAAGGAAGGAATAAAGATGAAAAAAAAATCACATACCGTAATAAAGGATAAATAGTATCCAATAATAGCAACAGGGAATACAATACCTGAGGCGAATAAAACCACATACCGTAATAAAAATTTAAGAATATGAAGGGAAATGCATGCTACTAATCCTATCAGTGAATACTATAAACTACCTACTAACCTTTTACCTTAATCCTTGACCTCCACACCCTCCTATCAAGTGTCATGTCCTCAGTGAGATGAAGCATCTCCATGTCCTTCCTAATCACTTCTCCCCAATACTTCTTAGGCCTACCTTGACCCCTTCTCAAACTCTCCATGGCCAACCTCTCACACCTCTTGACAGGGGCATCAATGCTTCTTCTCCTAACATGTCCGAACCATCTCAGCCGCGACTCCCTCATCTTGTCCTCCACGGCGGCTACTCCCACTCTGTCACGGATAGCTTCATTCTAAATCCTATCTCGCCTAATACACCCACACATCCATCTCAACATCCGCATATCTGCTACTCTCATCTTCTGCACGTGGGAGTTCTTAACTGGCCAACACTCAACCCTATACAACATAGCGGGTCGAACCACCACTCGATAGAACTTACCCTTAATTCTTAACGGCACATTCTTATCACATAAAACACCGGAAGCGAGCCTCCACTTCATCCACCCCGCTCCGATACGATCTGTGACATCTTCGTCAATCTCCTCGTTACCCTGGATAATAGACCTGAGACACTTAAACTCGCTCTCTTGGGGATAACTTGAGCATCAAGCTTAACCTCTACGTCTGAATCATGGGTCTCACGAAATTTGCACTCCAAGTATTCTGTCTTGGTTCTACTCAGTTTGAAACCTTTAGACTCCAAGGTCTATCTCCAAACCTCCAACTCCGCTACGCGTCTCGTCAATCAACACTATATCATCGACAAATACCATGCACCAAGGCACCTCCCCTTCTATGTGGCGCGACATTACATCCATCGCCAAGGCAAACAAAAATGGGCTAAGAGACGATCCTTGGTGCAACCCCATCACCACAGGGAAATGGTTCGAGTCGCCACCCACAGTCCTCACCCGAGTCTTCGCATCATGATACATATCCTTAATCACCCTAATGTACTCTACCGGAATGCCGCTAACCTCCAAACACCTCCCTCGGAACTTTATCATATGCCTTCTCAAGGTCAATAAACACCATATGAAAATCCTTCTTCATTTCCATGTACTGCTCCACTAATCTCCTTAGCAGATGAATCGCTTCCGTAGTCGAACGCCCCTGCATGAATCCAAACTGATTCTCGTAAATAGACACACACCTCCTCACCCTGGCCTCCACCACTCTCTCCCAAACCTTCATAGTGTGACTCAATAACTTGATACCCCTATAATTGTTGCAATTTTTGATATCACCCTTATTCTTGAAAAGAGGAACCATCGTACTCCACCTCCATTCTTCGGACATCTTCTTTACCTTAAAAATAACATTAAATAGCCTAGTGAGCCACCCAAACCTACCCGCCCAATGCTCTTCCAGAATTCCACTAGGATTTTGTCTGGCCCCGTCTCTCTACCCCTGCACATCTTACGCATCGCTCCTTCCACCTACTCTACCGTAATCCACCTATAGTACCCAAAATCCCTCCGACTCTAAGAGTGCTCCAACTCACCTAACACAATGCATCTATCCCCCTCATCATTCAACAATTTATGAAATAATGTCTGACACCTTCTCTTAATGAGTGCCACGTCCATCAACACTTTACCATCCTCGTCCTTGATGCACTTGACTTGGTCTAAGTCATACGATTTCCTCTCCCTCACTTTTGCCAACCTGTACAATCTCTTGTCCCCACCTTTGCCCTCGAGCTCCTCGTACAAACGAGCAAATTTTGCGTTCTTAGACGTCGTAACTACTAACTTTGCCTCTTTCTTTGCCTTTATGTAACACATCATAATTAGCCACTAATAACATAATATCATGGGGTGGTCAATCTATTAGTGATCGGTTTCGAACCTGCACCACTATAGAATGGCGAGGAGGGGTCGATGTAGCTTTTACCCGAGAGGTCGGGATCGATATCCACAGGGAGTTAGAAGTTGAGGGGTTCCTATCCGACTTAGCTATGTATTCTGTCTTTAATTAAACTTTTAGTCATAAGTTGGTTTGATTCTAGTCTAATAGTATTGCTATTGATTACTAATAAGAATCTAAGTATAATGTTTTTATAAGGGTTTTCTCAGTTTATAAAATACACTAAGGAAGCGACTTACACCTACGCGAGTGTCTAATGGAATCTAGAATTTAGGACAAACTTGTGGTATATGGGAACGTTGTATAACCTCATACTCAATTACTCACCCTATACCTCTCGGTAGTTTGGGTGACTTTTCCCGAATTGGATTTCTCAAGCCTAATTGGGTGTTCAAACAGTGCAAGTGAAATTGGCTCAAGTCAGGTATTACTATCTCTAGATTTAACCCTTTAATTGGGTCTATCAATCTTTTGAATTCACCCCAATTTCTTGTTAGCCTATTTTACCTAGACTTGGGTCCTCTTTCTCAAGAAGGACCCTAGTCGAAAAGGCATGAATTATTGTTTGCAACAACCAATTCAACAGATAAAGCATGAAACATGCTAAATATCACTAACCCATAACAAATAAGCCCTGAAATTAAATACCCATGAGATACCCACATTAGGGTTGGGTCACAACCCTAGCTAATGGGTCTAGCTACTCATAATCAAGGTAGAAATCAAAGATGTAGATGAAACAATAGCCATAAATGTTAAATACAAGGATAAAATCCTACTCTAAAATTACTCAAAAGGGAAAAGATTGTTGTTCACGAGCTCACTAATACAAAAGATGACCTAAAAATCTGAAAAAGAACTATTTATACACAGTTGAATATACTGGACAAAAATGCCCCTCCGAAGGTTCCGCTGTCAGCGAAAGAATAGGCGCCTCAGCGTATTGACATTCGCGGTCGCACAATAACGAGCGCGGACCGCGCTTCTTCAAAATTGGGCTTGATGTAACCTCTCTGAACCTTGATTCCGCTCCCAGCGGAATTCTAACCGCCTCAGCGTTAGGATTTAGCGCAGCGCGTAAAATAAACGCTGACCACGTTTCATGGTTGGCCCAAGATTGCTAAATCTCTGATCTTTCAATTCTGCTCTTAGTGGAACTTCTGCCGCGGCCGCGCCAATGGCTTCACGGCCGCTCTTTTGTGATGCTGTGAGCGGTCCCAACTAAGTCCAAATTCAGTTCTCTGAACCTCAAGTTCGCGGCCACCCTCAGTAATCCGCCTCAACGGAAAAGCTTATGTTACATCGTAAAATTAGCGATATCAGCGCTCCATTTTAGTTCAGGGTTTGTGCAAGATTGGCTCCTTTTTAATTTCGTTTTGGCCTCTTTTCTTCATTTTGACCAAAACCTTCAAGCAAGCACCTTGAGTTAGTTTTCGGGAATACCTTAACGCATTTTTGCCCCAAAACCTAAGCAAAAGAGAGTAAATAGTAGGTTAAAATCCCTAGTTATCAACTCCCCCGAACTTAAGCTTTTGCATGTCCTCAAGCAAATAAGGTAATTCCCACATCCACAAGAAAAAGAAAGTAGAATTTCAGTTGTCCTAAAGTAACTTCATCAAGCTTCAATTGGGACTAACAATTACCCTCAATACAAATGCATTATTGACAACATTATGCAATGCTTTTCTGAGTTCCATAGATCTATTATGACACAGAAGCTTCAAGAGTTGACTCAATTCATCAAAGAGATTTGTTCTCTTACGTAGGTCATTGTGGATCCCAGACTCTTTCATCTCAACTCTCCATGAGCTCATCTCACCTTCTAGAATGTATGCTCAAAACCGGGATTGTCAAGAAGTGCGCTCATCACTCTCAAAAGAATGCCACAAGTCCGGTCTAAGTACTATAGGCTTGCCCCTCATATAAATCACCACTAATGTAAGCTCACTCAACTTGAAATCCTCTAGGGATTTAACGGGATGTATTGAAGGCTTTTTGGATCAAATTTGGACATAATGAACTATGATTGTATCATCTTTCCTTAAGCACTCCATTTTTACAATTCGGCTCATGTTTTCTTAACTCTTTGAGTCATTTTCTTCTTCCTTGGGGGAACTTCGAGAGACACATTGTCGCCTTTTCTTCTATTTGATGCTCATTTTTCTCCTTTTATCCTCATTCCAAGACTTTCAGCATTGTTTCATTGACTCCTTTCAACCTTTACTTTTCTTTTTGACATATTTCTTTTTTGCTTTTCATCCTTTTCTTTGTCTTTCCTTGTCATCAATTCTTTTTGTTCTTTGAACCTTTCATCACTTGAATTTATTTTCTCTCCCCCAAACTTATGTTTTTTACTATTTTTCATTTTGAATGCTAAGGAAAGATAGGGTGCCAAGAGAGGGTCATTATAGAACGGATGAACGCTTGTAATGCGGCTATTGAACAAAAAGGCGTAGACTCAAAGGGGTTGACGAAGGATATTATAATGGTAGGATATGGAAGTCTTCAAATTCAAATGGGACCAAGGAGATCCTATTATCACTTCTCTAGTCGAGCTACACTTAGAATTTCGCCTAGAAAAACATTCGGGGCAAGTTCTAGACTTGTTGGCATGACACTTGGGATTGCAATTCAAAACCTCACCGCTCAAGCCACAGGATTGTTAAAGAGAATAGAGTCGAGGGCCCACAACAACCTTAGCTTAGATTGAAAACTCACATATGGCTATAAACTCCACTTGATGACAGTTTTAGACAACTCAAGATTCTAAGGGTCACAACTAGAGCTAGTCTCGTCTACAACTTGTCTCTAACCATGAGGTCAAAGGTAATATGGTAGTGCCAAGTGAAGCTTACTTGAGTCACATTTATTCATTACTACCATATAAAAGAAAAACAAAAAAAAAACAAAAAGGAAAACATAATCAATCCCTTAAGAAGGTCATCACGCCATCCATCGTAGGGAAGAGACACCCGGTTCTCACAAATTCCACCCTTGGAAAGAACCGTGACATTAAGAAACCCAAAGGCTTATTGATCACGAAAAAAGTAAAAAGAAGCTATAAGTTTAAAAGGAAGGTACTAAAGGAAATAAGAAGCTAAACTATTAAGGAAAATTATAAAAGAAGTTATAAAGTAACAATACGGAAAGTAAAATGAATATGTACAATAGAGCGATAAGACGAATACACATAAGAGGGGAATGAATATATACATGGAAAGGTAACTTTATATACATACCAACGATAAAAAGTACGGAAGTAAAGTACGAAAAATAGAAAATAAAGAAAGGAAAATTGTGTCGAGAGTTATTACAGACCAAAATATCCAAATCATCAAAATAGCCCCCC